>CM052891.1:42814839-42858795 GCA_028534135.1 Potos flavus
TCAAGCAGAGAGAGTCAATTATCATATGGTCTCACCTACATGTGGAGCATAAAGAAAAACATGGAGGACATTGTGAGAAGGAAGGGAGGGGTGAATTGGAGGAAATCGGAGGGGTGATGAGCCATGAAAGACTTCGAACTCTGAACAACAGACTGAGGGTTTTGGAGGGGTGGGGGTGGGGGGTTGGGTGAGCCTGGTGGTGGGTATTGAGGAGGGCACGTATTGCATGGAGCATTGGGTGTGGTACATGAACAATGAATCTTGTAACACTGAAAAAATAAAAGTATTTGGGGAAAAAAAAGAATGTTATCATCTCACATCATCACAAGAAGAGTGAATATAGCACAATGAGATATTTTGAGAGGGAGACCATAGTCACATAACTTTTATTACAGTCCATTATTCTAATTGTTCTACTTTATTATTAGTTATTGTTGTTAATCCCTTATTGTGCCAAGTTTATAAATTAAACTTTATCATAGGTATAGACATTTAGGGAAGAACATAATATGTATAGGGTTTGGTACTATCCATGGTTTCAGGCATCCACTGGGTCTTGGATCATAGTCCCTGGGGTTAAGGGGGAAACTATTGTACGGATGAGAATGTGAAACAACTATAACTCTCATTCTTATTTATCGGAATGCAAATTTATGCAGCCACTTTGGAAACCATATTGGCAGTTTACTATAAAGTTATACCTATCATAAGAGCCAGCCATCTTTCCTAGGTATTTATATAAGTGAAATTTAAGTGTATGGTCACGCAAAAACCTGCACATGGATGTTTATAGCAGCTTTACTGATAATAGTAAAACACTTGGTGCTAAATCTGACCAATGCTTTTCCTGCATTTATTGTGATGATCATATTTTTTCACCCTTATTCCGTTATATGTGAATTGCATTGATTGATATTCAAATGTCGAAATAA
Source organism: Potos flavus (assembly GCA_028534135.1). NCBI lineage: Eukaryota > Metazoa > Chordata > Mammalia > Carnivora > Procyonidae > Potos > Potos flavus. Next base: position 42,815,772 of record CM052891.1, read on the forward strand.
ACTGCATTTCTGGGATAAACCCCACTTGGTCAAATATATGATCATGCTTATATTTTCCTGGATTTGGTTTGTTATTGTTTTGTTAAGGACTTCTATATCTCTGTTCACGAGGGATAGTGGTTTTATATCTCTGTTCACGAGGGATAGTGGATAGTAGTTTTCTTCTAATGATTTTTGTCTAGTTTTTTAATAAGTAATGCTGAGCTCATGAAATGTGTTGGAGGTGTTTACTACCTTCTCTATTTTTCTGAAAGACTTTGTGTAGAATTGGCATTCTTTCTTTCTTTTTTTTTTTTTAAGATTTTATTTATTTATTTGACAGAGAGAGATCACAAGTAGGCAGAGAGGTAGGCAGAGAGAGAGGAGGAAGCAGGCTCCCTGCTGAGCAGAGATCCCGATTCGGGGCTCGATCCCAGGACCCTGAGATCATGACCTGAGCTGAAGGCAGAGGCTTTAACCCACTGAGCCATCCAGGCGCCCCAGCATTATTTCTTAATTGTTTGATAGTTAGGAAAACTACATTGGCCTGGAGTTTTATTTCTGCGAACTTTTTAAAAATATGAATTCAAGTTCTTTACTTGATATGATTATTATAATTTATATCTCTTCTTAAGTGAGTTTTGGTAATGTGTGTCTTTGAGGGAATTTGTTTTGTTTAATCTTTTATTATTCTTTCAATGATTTTATGGTATGTAATTCTTTATCTTCCCTTATTTTCTTGATTATTCTAGGTAGAGTCTTCAATTTTGCTTAATTTTTGAAAGATTTATTTATTTATTTTAGAGAGAGGTGGGGGGAAAGGGCAGAGGGAGAGAGAGAATCCTGAAGCAGATTCCCCACTGAGTGCAAGTGGGCCGACTTGGGGCTTTATCTCACGACCCTGAGATCATGACCTGAGCTGAAATGAAGAGTGGGACACTGAACCAACTGAGCCACCCAGGTGTCCCAATTTTGTTGATTTTTCTAAAGCTTTTGATTACACTGATTTCCCTTCTCACTATATTCATGTATGTTTTTAGATGGTTGAGCAGAATTATAAAAGCTGTTTTGATGTTCTTATCTGCATGTTTCAACACCTCTATCATAATTTCTGCATCTGTTTCTACTCATTGATATTTTCTCCTAGTTATAGGTCACATGTTTCTGCTTCTTGACATGTCTTCTAACTTTTGGTTGGATACAGGACACTGTGGATGGTATTGGTTGACTATCTAGACTTTGTTGTCTTTTCTTTAAAGGTGTTGAACTTTGTTCTGGAAGATAGTTAAGTTACTTGTTTGATCTCTTCGAGACTTTTCCTAGAAGTTTTTTTTTAATTTCAAATAATTGTAATTCACAGGAAATTTCTAAGATAGTGCAAAGAGGGCCTATGTACCCTTCACCCAGTTTCTATCATGGCCACATCTTCCATAACTATGGAGATCCATCCAAATTCTTATGTGTATCAACAGCTCTGGACGAATTTGGTTTGGAGGCATCTTTGAGCTCGCCGAGTAGACACCATGAGCAAAGCTCACCCTCCCGAGTTGAAAAAATTTATGGACAAGAAATTATCATTGAAATTAAATGGTGGCAGACATGTCCAAGGAATATTGCGAGGGTTCGATCCATTTATGAATCTTGTGATAGATGAATGTGTGGAGATGGCAACTAGTGGGCAACAGAACAATATTGGAATGGTGGTAATACGAGGAAATAGTATCATCATGTTAGAAGCCTTGGAACGAGTATAAACAATGGGTGTGTTCATCAGAAGAATCAACTGCTTCCACATGTCCCCTCTCCATAGTACCTGTTTTACTACAATATAAAAATCAGGTCGTGTGCATTTTCATATTGAACTTTTTTGTTAAATAAACTTTTATAATAGTCAAAAAAAAAAACAAAAAAAAACAAAAAAAAACAAAAAAAAAAAACAGCTCTGTACTTTCTATTGCTGGCTGTATTCCAGTACAGATTTCTTTCTTCCAAGTCTACCATTTAATCCCTCAGGATTTAAAAACAAACAAACAAGTATTAGGATTCTAAAGCATTACACAACAAGGGAATGTCAGGGGAAGGGCACAATTGCCCCATTCTCCAGCTTAACATCTAGCTTCCAGACAAAATGAATTTTTATTTTTTCTGAGTGAAATAATGTACAATCACTATCTTCCTCTGAACTTATAGCTTTCAAATGCATAGCTTTAACTTAAGCTTGGTAAAAAATATTTAACAGGATGATGGCCTGCATCAGTATGTAGTGTGTACCTTACGGGAAATTTTTGCAACAATTATAACACAGGAATAATGCTGTTGACAATGAAGTCCTCAATTTAGAATCTAGAATATTCAGTCAATGAATCTGTCTCAAGATTTCCATCTCTGGTTTGCCCTATTTATATTCTTTTTCTGGCCACTGAATTAGTGCATTGAACCAAAAAGATTTGTTTTCATTACAGTAGATTACATGTTGTTCAGTGCTCAGTTTTTTTGTTTGTTCCTTTTTGTTTGTTTTTTAAGTAGGCTCCATGCTCAGCATGGAGTTCAACGCGGGGCTCGATCCCACAACCCATGAGATTATCACCTGAGCTGAAACCAAGCGTTGGATGCCCGACAGACTGAGTCACCCAGGCATCCCCTCTTCTTTTCGCCTTCTTGTTCTTTTTTTTTTTTTTTTAAGATTTTATTTATTTACTTGACAGAGAGAGAGATCACAAGTAGGCAGAGAGGCATGCAAAGAGAGAGGGGGAAGCAGGCTCCCTGCTGAGCAGAGAGCCGGATGCGGGGCTCAATCCCAGGACCCTGAGATCATGACCTGAGCCAAAGGCAGAGGCTTTAACCCACTGAGCCACCCAGGTGCCCTTCTTTTCGCCTTCTTAATCATCTCCTTCTTTAGAATCAGAGGCTGATGGGACCCCTGTGTTAGCAGAAATGTTCACTTTTGATTCAACTTTTGCATTTCCCCTTGTTTGTCTCGCTCGTCTCTTGGTTATCTCCTTCCTTCTGACCCTCTTCATCTTTTTGAAGCTGCTTTTTAGGTTATCATATCACTCTCTGAAGGACAAGGCAGATCGATTTTGGATCTGCCCGTTGGTTTTAGAATCTTGACTTCTGTAAATAGGGAATGGAAAAATGAAAAGCTCCCATAACAGTTGGTTTAACCATTCATCTAATGAAAGACATTTGAGTTGTTTTCAGTTTGAGGGTATTGCAAATAAACTGCTATGAACGCTTATGTATAGGTCGTGTAGACTAAAGTTTTCATTTCTCTGGGTAAAATCCCAGGAGTATGAATGCTAGGTAATATGGAAGGTGTAGGTTTAGTTGGTTAAGACACTGACAAACTATTTTCCAGAGTGGCTGTACCACTTTACATCTCTACCGGCGACGAATGAGAGATCTAGTTTCTTAGCTTCTTCTCCAACATTTGGCATTAGCATGATCTTTTAATTTTAGCCATTCTGATTGCTATGGAATGAATTACTTCATCCTTCCCTCCCCCCCATTCTTATGTTGAAGGCCTAACCCCCAATTGGAATGTATTTAGAGATCTGGGTCTTTAAAGATTTTATTTATTTATTTGACAGAGAGAGAGAGAGCTCACAAATAGGCAGAGAGGCAGGCAGAGAGAGAGGGGGAAGCAGGCTCCCTGCTGAGCAGAGAGCCAGACACTGGGCTCAATCCCAGAACCCTGAGATCATGACCTGAGCTGAAGGCAGAGGCTTTAACCCACTGAGCCACTCAGGCGCCCCTAGTTTTTTATTGAGATCTGAGTCTTTAGGAGGTAATTAAGGTTAAGTGAAGGCACAAGGGTGGGGCCTTGATCTGATAGGATTAGTGTCCGTATGAGACCAGACACCAGACATCTTGTGCTCTCTCTCTCCTTGTGGGCACACACACACACACACGCCAAGGAAAGGCCATGTGAGGGGACATAGTGAGAAGGTAGCCATATACGAGCCAAGAAGAGAGCCCTTACCAGAAACCAAATTTGCTGGATGGTCAATTGCAGTGGGGGAGAGAGGTGGAGCTGAACTCTGAATATAGCATGGGCAATTAGGAACCTACAGCCAAGGAGGTGGGAGGGATGTCAGTGGGTGGAAAATTACTAAGAGCAAACACCAGGGCTAAGGGGGAATCTGGCTAAACTAACCAGGCCAGGGTGATCCGACATCACCAAGCCAAGCCCGCAGCCAAGGACTAGGTAAGCAGCTGCACTGTGCAGCTTTTCCGGGGCCGGGCTGGGAGGGGGAAGCCCCGCCCACCGCCCCGCTGCAGCCAATAGCGCCTGCGCCTTGGGGGGCGGGGCTGCCGCTCTGATTGGGCACCCCCGGGGGCGGGGCCGGGCGGCGAGCGCCGGGCACTGAGTGGGGCGCGAACCGCCGGCGCGCCAACTTCTGGGTTCCGGACTCGCGCGGCAGGTGTCACGTGGCGGGCACCCAGTCCGGCTCGGGTCGGCGGGTCTCGGACTCTGGCGGCGGCGGCTGCAGCAGCGTGGGGCCTCGGGGTCGCTGGGCTGGTGTGCGGGATCCCGTTCCGGTAGGTGGGCGGCTTCGGGTGCCAGGACCTTGGTGTCCCCGGCGCTGTCGGGATGTGCGCTGTCTTTGTGGTGTGCGCCTTGCCGCCGCTCTTCCCCCGCAGCCCTGAGAAGCAGGAAAAGGTGAGGGGCGCTTTGTTAGCGGCCGGGGTGAAGCCCCGGAGGGCGGCGAACCCGGATGCCCCGTCCCTGGTCACAGGTCGGTGCAGTAGGGGTAGTGGGCTCAGCCTTTGACACAGATGGGAAGGCTTACAGCTGAGCCCTGAGCACTTTTCTCGCAGAGCATTTTCAGTTTAAGTGCTCCCTTCACCTGGCTACAGAATCCCCTCAACAGAGCTGCAGGTGGCGAGCTATCACGTAGCCCATTTTACAGATGAGGAAGGTGAGGCTCGACGCGAAGAGCCGATTTAGGCGCGACCCTGTAGATAGCAAAATGGCAGAGCCCGGAATCAAAGGGAAGCTCTCAAAGCCTGCGCCCTCTTGCCTTGCATGAATGGTCGCGCTGCTTTGGGGAGTGCGAACAGCTCCCTGCGGGGGAGGAGCCGCGCCTGTTGTCTGCAATCTGTCACCCCGTGCTAGGAAACAAACGTTGCACTGTGGGGTTCTTGGCCCCGTGCCCCGTGCTTCGAGGTCCTGGAAGTTAAGTGACCTTTGATCAGCTGAGGCCAGCACAGAACATGTGTCTTTAGCCAGGCAGTTGCTGGACTGGAAACGCCAGTTCAGGGTCTTAGGGAATCATATTTTAAATTTCTTACTTGAGGAAACATGCACTGGAGGTTGGCAGCCTGTGCTTTTATTCAGCGTCACAGAACGTGCTTTCGAGCTAAAGGTAAGGCGGGGTTCAGATTCTGACTCTTTGTTGCAGGACCTCAGACCACTTAGCACTCTGAGCCTCGGTTTCCTCCTCTGTACACTAGGCAACACAAAATTTGCACGTGGGACACACAGATCGTATTCAACAGGGTCGCTCCCTCAGGAGACTTCTGGCTGGTTCCACTTGTGTGACAAAGGACCAGGGAAGATTTGGGGCCGTGGGGAGGCGGATGACCTTGGCAAGTAAATTCACTTACCAGGTCTGTTTCCGTGAGGTTGAGGTGAAGATCTTGCATGAGTGACGCATGAGTGACGCATGAGTGACGTTTCCCCAACAGAAATATCCAGAACTATAATGATAGTCATGGCTGCAGTGGGCTGTGTCCTCCCCAGGGTGCTCAGCCCAGATTCCTGAGTGGTAACAAAGATGGCCCTAAGGTCCCTCTGTTTCTTTCATAACTACAGTAGCTGATAGTTTTTGGGTACTTACTCTGTGCCTAGTGCTGTTCTGAGTGCTCTGTGTATGTCCGGTGGCTCATTTAACTCTCCCTGCCCGCTCAGAACGGTCTTCACTCCCGGGTTTTATATGAGGGGACTGAGAACGCGTCAGGAACTGGGGTTGCACATTAGGAAGTGGAGAGCAAGATTCGAACCCAGCAGGCCGGCTTTAGCACAGTTTCCTCAGGTGTGGTCTTCACTTTTGGAACGTGGGAGGATTGGAGGGGTCCAGCTTGGGAGGTGTCCCCCACCTGCTTTTTGCCACAGGGAACCTTGATCTCCCTCAGTTGGGTTTCTCTAGTTGTTGGTTTCAGATTTCACAGATGGCTTGAGAAAATGGCTTAAGACCAAGATTTCTAGAACGCAGTTTGAAACTTGTGTGCGTGGTCAAGGTGAGGAATCTGTTCTCCCATCCCTGCCCTCACCCTTGGTCCTTCCAAGTATCATCTCTTGTGCCTCTGCTGTGTTCCCCAAGCTTCAGCCACATGGGCCTGATTTCTGGGCCTTAACAAGTCAAACTTCTAACCATTTTAGGGCCTTTGTGCTAAAGGTGATAAGGCGAAGGGCGATTTAGGAGGATTAGGTGTGTTTGCTCTTACCCCAGATCTCAGCAGCTTGGATCTTTCCCAATTCAGATCTCAGCTCAGGCACCTTTCACGGGCTGGCCTAAAGAAGCCCTCCCCCCATTTATTGTCCTCATGGCAATCACCACCGCCTTAAGTTATCTTGTGTATTTCTCGTTTACTTGTTTATTAGTCTGCTTCTCACAAAAGCAGGGCCTCTGTCTTTTTGACCCATGTATTCTTAGTTCCTCTCTCAGTGCCTGGGACATAGGAGTTGCTCAGTAAATATTTGTTGCGGGAATGAATGAATTCGCTGTAGGCTAATAATAGTAGTAGAGTCCATCTCTCAAATATCAAAAACTTGTTTTGAACGAAATATAGAATTGCTGTATGATCCAGCAATTCCTCTTTGGGTGTATACGCAGAAGGATTGAAAGCAGGAACTTGGTATTTGTTCAAGTTCATGGTAGCATCATTGACAGTGACCAAAAGGTGGAAGCAACCCAATGGCGGTGATGGAAGAATGGATAAACGGAGTACTGTTTGGTGTCTGTATACAGTGGACTATTATCCAGACTTAAAAGGGGGGGAAATTCTGACACGTGCTACAACATGGGTGAACTTTGAAGACCTCACTCTACGTGAAATAAGCCAGACACAAAAGGGCGACTGTTGTGTGACTTCATTTACTGAGGCATCTGACATAGTCAAATTCATAGCAAATAGAATACTTGTTACCACTGGCTTGAAGAGAAGGGAATGGAGAGGTGTTTAATGGGCGCCCAGAATTGCGGTTTGGGGTGAGGAGAAAGTTCTGGAGACGGATGGTGGTGATGGTTTAATGCCACTGAATAGCACCTAAAAATGGTCAAAATGGCAGAGGATGACAAATACTGTAGTGATTTCACTTATATGTGGAATTTAAGAAACAAAATGAACAAGCAAAGAAAGAAAAACAGACTCTTAAATACAGAACAAACGCCAAATGCCAGGGGGGATGTGAATGGGTGAAATAGCAAAAAAAAAATTTTATTTTATTTTATTTATTTACTTGAGAGAGAGAGAGTGAGAGAGGGAGCACGAGAGGGGAGAGGGTCAGAGGGAGAAGCAGACTCTCTGCTGAGCAGGGAGCCTGATGCGGGACTCAATCCTGGGACTCCAGGATCATGACCTGAGCCCAAGGCAGTTGCTTAACCAACTGAGCCACCCAGCCACCCCCAAAAAATTATTTTAAATAAAGATTGATTTTTAATTAAAAAATGGTTAAAATGGTAAATGTTACGTATATTTTATCAGAGTTCAAAAAAAATGAGGACAAAGTTCAAGGTACATTATTTTTCAGCCAAACTTCAAATCTCAAGAAAAGATGTGAAGTATTTCTTGCCTAAATATAATACTAGCTAAAAATGATGATCTTCCCTCTGCATCTTAATAGGTACACAGTGTCAGGATGTCTTTCTTGTTTTATCAGCTCCCTGCTCATCTGTAAATCTAGTCAAGTTGACATATAAATTAGCTATTTGCGTTCCAGGTCTTTGTCCTTTTTTTTTTTTTTTTTTTAAGATTTTATTTATTGAGAGAGAGAGAGAGAGTGACAGAGAGCATGAGAGGGGAAAAGGTCAGAGGGAGAAGTGGATTTCTCGCAGAGCTGGGAGCCCGATGCGGGACTCGATCCGAGGTCTCCGGGATCATGACCTGAGCCGAAGGCAGTGCTTAGCCAACTGAGCCACCCAGGTGCCCGGTCTTTGTCCTTCTTATTGTAATTCAAATTGCCCTGGGACATAGTAGATCTAATTGACTTAGCAGAAATAATAGATTATATCTATAGTAGGTATAATTGACTTAACTGACACAAGACAAAGGATCTTGAACTCTGGTTTTTTGTTTTAAGGTTTATTTATTTATTTGAGACTGAGAACAAGCAGCGGGAGAGGGAGAAGCAGGCTTCCTGCTGAGCAGGGAGCCCGATGCAGGGCTCGATCCCAGGACCCTGAGATCATGCCCTGAGCTGAAGGCAGACACTTAACCAACTGAGCCACCCAGGCGCCCCTGAACTCTCTGTTTGGATAAAGAATTAAAACGTTTTCACGATTATAACAAAAAGCTTCATCTGGACTCAAGAAGCGTATGGGGTTTGGGGCGCCTGGGTGACTCAGTCCCGCATTGGGCTCCCTGCTCTGCAGGGAGCCTGCTTCTGCCTCTGCCCAGCCTGCAATAAATAAATACCATCTTAATTAAAAAAAAAAAAAAAAAGAGGGGGCGTGGACTAAGTACCCTATGTTGGGGAAGAAGGCTTGATCCTGAGTAGTTATACAGAGTAGAAGAGTCCTCCCCGTGGGTGAGCAGTGAGAGCAGGGGGGCGTGGCCCCACCTGCCGCTCTCCCCCAGGTTTCAGAGGTAACTGACTCAAAATTAGCATCTCCCCTAAGAAAAAGATTTGCGGGTTGGGGGGGGAGCAGGAGGCCCTGCGGAAGGGAAGCCAGTGAGCACGGAGATGCAGGTGGGGACTTTGTTCCTTGTCCTGAGCGGAGTGCCAGGGAGCACCTTTCCCAGAATGATTGTAGATCTGACCTGCCTTGGAGGAGGAGGGCTCCAAGTGGACTTTAGTTATTTGGCGTTTGAGCAATATCTTCTCTGTGTTGCTTGCCACCTTCGAATCCTTTTTGAGTAATCTGTATTTAAAAGAAACTTGGTCTTCGAGATTCTAGGACCAGAGCACCTGTTTTGGCTCTTATGCTTTTTTTTGAGGGGGGGGGGTTGCCTCCTGTCGAGGGCACATGTGTGGGCCAATGCTGCCTTGGGTTGTACCGGCCATCCTTGAGTGCGGGGATCAGCACGGAGAAAAGCGGTGGGCATAGTGCCCAAACCATTGTCCCCGTCTCTCTCTCCCCCTGTGACAGCAATGTGGTCATGGACATGGCGGGCCACCTCCGAGGCTGCCTGCCTGCCCTTGGCAAGTGAGGCCCGATGTTGCTGCAGAAGCATGCATTACACTGAAGCAGGAGTGCTTGCAGGCGGGGCTTGTTCCTAACCCTCTATGTAGAGTTAAAATCGTGGCTGCTTTGAAAGCCCCAGGGAGGAATTTCCCAGTTAACGATTACTGGTAGTTCCTTGCAAGTTCTACGGGAGGTTACTGGGGATGGATCACTGTGATTTGGGACTATGGGGCTGTTTTATTTAGCGGGTGTGTTTGTCTAGCAAGTGAAAGTACGGGCTTGCATAGGAGAAGTTACTCCTGCCACTGAGTGTCCCCTTTCCTCACACTGCTACCACTCTCATGACACTTCTGACACCAGATGCGTGGGTTTCCCACACATCAGCAATTCTGTGACACCGGCAGGGGGTCCCACAGTTCAATTCAATTCCGATACTACTTGGAGTTAGCGCGGACCCCACAGGTTAAGGGCTCAGTCCCACAAGACGACCCCCCATTTCAGACGCCGGCCACAAGTAGTAGGTCTCCCCGTTACCTACAACTTCTGTATGACTTGACTACAAATTGGAGGTTCCCATGACCCCCGTTCCTTGGATTCAGATATTTGCTGAGACGGCCCATAGAACTCAGGGAAACATTTGGTTATCTTTACCAGTTCATTATATAGTAAAAAACACCATAAAGGAAGGATGCAGATAAACAGTGTGGGACAGTCCCACGTGCAACAGCTTCTGTCCCCCTAGAGCTGGGGTGCGCCACGCTCCGTGGATGTGTTCACCAACATGGAAGCCCCCCCAGGCCCCATACTTTGGGGACTTTTATGGAGGCTCCCTCACCTACACTTGATCAATTATTAACTCTATTTCTAGCACGTCTCCCCTCTCTGGAGAACGGGGAGTCTGCATGGAAAATTCCAAGCTTCTGATCATGGCTCGGTCTCTGTGGACCAGCCAGGAGCCCACCCAGAGTCACCAAAGGCACTCTTACCCCCCAGGAAATCACAAGGGCTTTAGGAGCAGAGACCAATATATATTTCTTATGATTCGCAGTACTCTTGGGCGATGGGCTCTCTCCTCCTGATCGGCTCTTTCCCAATCTAGATGTTCTCTGGATTCCTCTCCTCCACTAGGCCCCCGACCCAGCTGTCCACAGGGATCCCTGCTCATGCCAGTACCCCGTTCTTGTCCCCCAGGCCACTTTCCTCATTTCAGCTAGCTGCATTAAGTTACCTGTTTGGCTCGCTGCTGGGTAGGGCTCCCGTCTGTTTCGGTCGCCACCGTGTGCCCGGTACCAACCCTGTGACTACCACAGGGAAGGTTCTCGATAAATAGCCGGCAAATGAGTGTCCTGAAATGACAACTTAGCAAACTGATGGAAAAGGCCTGAAAAGCTGCCAACTACTGATTAGAGGAGGTTAGTTCCTGTCAATATTTAAACTGGATATGCCACTGCCCACAAATTGTCGTCGTCCTCTGCAGAAACCTAGGGTAAGAAGCTTGCATTTTCCGCTCAGCTCTATTTTAAAGGGATGCCGTTTTCCAATGAAAACGACAGACGTGCAAATCTGACCTGCAGTTTTTACCGCTGGGTTTCTATTTAAGCAACACCGTGTGCCTTAACTCGTAGTTCCTATAGTAGGAAGTCTGGGCAAGGGGAGGGGGGGGCACTCAGAATGTGTGTTTGGGGGTTTTGAGCCCATCCTTCATGGCCGACCTGCTGTGCAGGCCTGGGCTGAGATATTTTTTTCTTTTCTGAGCCCCATTTTCATTACTTGAAAATGGGAAGAAAAAGACTGAAATCAGCAATTCGTTTGTTTAGCCGTTTGGCAAATATGGGGTTCCGTGTGGGCTTAAAAAAAGTAACACTGAGTTCTTGCCTTCAGGGACCCTGGTTTAGGTGGGGAACTAGGCCATAACCAGGAAAGGTAGAGTTGGGAAGAGGGGTACCAGGCTCTCTAGCCTGTGGCAGGCCTCAGAGGGAGGGCGGGGAGTTCTCTCTAGTAACGGGATCACGAGCTGACCTCCAGGGTTCCAGAAGGAACCAGAAGTTCCACACAGTGGTTTTGCAATAGACGCCATCATGTTGACCCAGCACTTGTGAGGGAAAGGCCATAAAACGTGTCAGTCCTTCAGCAACTTGGGAGAACCAACAGACTGCATGAGCTTTAACTAAATTTAATGCCGGGAGTGTTTCCATTTTTAGGCAACTTTGAACCAGTGCGATGATGACTCAAGTCAATGGGGCTCACAAGGATGCTGACCTGTGGTCCTCACATAATAAAATGCTGGCGCAGCCTCTGAAAGACGGCGACACTGAGGTGAGGCGCGAGAGTCTTATTTAAATCTCCTGGTCAGGGCACCTGGGTGGCCCGGTGGGTTAAGCATCCCACTCTTGGTTTCGGCTCAGGTCATGATCTCAGGGTCATGGGATCGAGCCCCAAGTCCGGCTCTGCGCCGAACACGGAGTCTGCTTCAGAGTCTCTCTCCCTCTCCCTCTGCTCCTCCCCCTGCTCGCTTGCACTCTCTCTCTCTGAAATAAATAAAAATTTAAAAATCTTTAAAAACCCTCTGTAGGGAAATAGGGATATTTCTGGGTTTCCACCAAGTGCAGGGCACTGTTCTGGCTGCTCCGGAGGAAAGGGGCATTGGAGGGGCCACTGAGATCTGACCCTTTCCTTCCAGTTCAGATATCTAGACACCGAGAAGCATCTTTTAGTTATGTGTTTTTATAACAGCTTTAGACGTGAGCGATCATTCACTTACCAAATAAGTCACCCACTTAAAGTGCATACGTCAGTGGTTTTAATATGTTCACAATCAATTTTATTTTATTTTTTTTAAGATTTTATTTATTTATTTGAGAGAGAGAGCACGAGCAGGGGGAGAGGGAGAGGAGAAGCAGACGCCCCACTGAGCAGGGAGCCCAATGCAGGGCTCAGTCCCAGGACCCTGGGATCATGACCTGAGCCACAGGCAGACACTTAACCAACTGAGCCACCCAGGTGTCCCAAGATTTTTTTTTTTTTAAAGATTTTATTTATTTGTTTGACAGAGAGAGAGAGATCACAAGTAGGCAGAGAGGCAGGCAGAGAGAGAGGGGGAAGCAGGCTCCCTGCTGAGCAGAGAGCCCGACGCGGGGCTCGATCCCAGGTCCCTGAGATCATGACCTGAGCCGAAGGCAGAGGCTTTAACCCACTGAGCCACCCAGGCGCCCCAATAGGTTTTGGCTTTGATTAGAGCAAAACGCTAACCGGAATTGGCCAGACGTTCACCGTTCACCGTCCCTTTTCTTCTCACCAGGTTTACAACATCATCAAGAAGGAGAGTAACCGGCAGAGGGTCGGGCTGGAGCTGATCGCCTCAGAGAATTTCGCCAGCCGGGCAGTTTTGGAGGCCCTAGGCTCTTGCTTAAATAACAAGTACTCTGAGGGGTACCCGGGCCAGAGGTATGTGAGTGCCGTCGGAGACCTGCTTCCGACCCAGCGATGGGAGCGACCTACCGAGCCAGTCTAGAGTCTACGACGAGGGGATTCCTGTTCCCCTCCTGTCACAGCTCCTTTGCGATTCCCAGCATGTGGCAGCGCTGATGTTCTTAGAGCAGCTGTCCTCGGGGTCTTTTAGCGGTCCCTTTGTGGAGCTTTCTAGAATAACAGGCCAGCCCCTAAGGAGTCTGGAGCGGCTGGGCCGTTGTCGAGCTTCTAGGAAAAGGTCAGCGCTCTGAGGGACGTCACAGAAGGTGGTCGTTGCTCTGTGAGTCATCGAGTCTCTATCAGGGGTGACCCAGAAGCGACAACTGACTCCATTGTGGCTGCATTAGAAACGTTGGATTTGGTCCACTCCTTGCCCCTGAGAGCCGCAAGAAGTTCTATTCATTTTTGGTTTTTTACAGTCATCAGCAAAGATGACGATTACAGAATTTATCGTACGGTTTTTGCAGATTTGTATATTTGTGTCCCAAAGGACACAGGAAAAGAAGGGTCCCCCTCAACCCGCTGCCTGCCGCTCGACACCGAGATGCCCCAAAGCTCTCTGGAGAAGGGCCGAGAATCAAGTTGAAGGCACAGTCTTTCTCCTGCCCTCCATAACTACCTTCTCCTCTGGGCCTTCGAGGGTTCCCCTGGTGTTTTCACAACCAGTAGCGCATGTGAGCCTCGGGGGCGCCCTGCAGGGCAAGGAGGGGGGGCTGTTTTCCACGTGTTACAGATGAGGAAGCCGAGACTCACTGAGATTCAGTGACTTCTCAGGATCACACACAGGTAGATGTTTTCAAGCTGTGATCTCGTAAAAAATCAGGTTTTCCTTGCTGGTTCTTAGCTCTGAGCTCCTGAAGCCCTTGGAATTCCCCGGTGGTGGGCCTGATTTTGTTATTCTCAATGACTCTTTGTTGACCACTGTGGAGGTGACCGAGGGTGGGGCGCCTGGATGCAGCAAGACCAGGCAGGAGATCAGAAGGCCAGAGCTCTCGGGCCTCCCCCAGCCTCCAAGGCACTAGGGCCCCGGGGAGTCGAGGTGCTGGGAGGCTGCCCCCTCCCCCAGCTTGCCCTAGGCGCCTCTTCCCTTGGGCTGTTTTTGAGTTGACTCTTTTGTGATAGACCAGTGCTTGTACGTAAAGCACTTTCCTGAGTTTTGTGAGTTGTTCTGGTGAAATGAGTGAGCCTGAGAGGAGGTTGTGGGGACCCCCAAATTTGTGGCCAAGCGGGACACTGGTGTGGGTAGCCTGGGGGCCCAGGACTATGGCTGGTGTGTGAAGTGGGGCGGACTCGTGAACCTGAGTCCTTAGCCTGTGGCATCGGTGCTAACTCTGTCCCTAACCTGACTGACACCAAGCCATCATTTCATCAAGAATGCTTCTTTCTTGGCGATCAGAGAGATGACGGCAGCCTTCGAATTGAGGGTGAAAGGCAGTGCTGCAGTCTAGGTATCGGGCTGGGCGTGACCCCGGTCACGTTCATGTAACCCGCAGCCTGACTGCAAAGTCAGCCCTCTCGCCCCCTTTCCGGATAAGGAGTCGGACAGGTGAAGGAAGCTGCTCCAAGTCCCTTGGTAAAGAGCAGAACCAGGATTGCGTCCTCTAGATCCGGGTCTGCGCAGCGCACGGTCTTTCCAGAGCTCCCTGCCGCCTCTGCAAGGGTCTGGGGCAAGGCAGGCAGGGGCACTGGGATCTCACCATGACCGTGAATCCCCATCCTGTGTTTGCTCCCCCTGGAAAATGGCTAATGGCTAAGTCCCCTTGCAGCCCTGACCTTCCTGAAGGTCCATCACTCTTCCCCAGTGCTGGGCTGCTCTCCTTCAAGCTCGGGGACACCATACCTTTCTTTGGTGACAAAGCAGAGAATGTGACACTCTTAGGGACCTTCCAGATCACTCCATGAAGCCCCTTCCGGTTCCCAGACCTGGTCACGGCAGCATTATTCACAATAGCCAAGAGCTGGGAGCAACCCAGGGGTCTGTGGATGGATGGATGAATGGATAAGCAAAATGTGATCGATCCGTATAATCAGACGCCCTTCAGGCTTAAAAAAGAAAGAGTTCCCAGGGCGCCTGGGTGGCTCAGGGGTTAAGCATCTGCCTTCGGCTCAGGTCATGATCCCAGGGTCCTGGGACTGAGTCCCGCATCGGGCTCCCTGCTCAGTGGGGAGCCTGCTTCTCCCTCTGCCTCTTCCTCTCTGTCTCTCATGAATAAATAAATAAAATCTTAAAAAAAAAAAAAAAGATTTAAAGAGTTCCCGTCACGTACTACATCGAAGATGAACCACGAGGACCTTTTGCTACGTGCAATAATCCAGTCTCCAAAATTTGCATAGTGCCTCATGCCACTGTGAGCTCTCTAGCATTGTCAGGATCGTAGCGAAGACTAGAATGATGGTTGCTAGCAGCTGTGGGGAGGCAGAGAGAGCTGCTGCTGCGTGGGTGTAGAGTTTCAGTTTCGCAGGATGAGAAAGTTCTAGAGGTCTGTTACACAACAATGGGAATATACTTAGCAGCGTGAAGTACTTAACACGACTAGACTGTATGCTTGAAAAGGGTTAAGATGTCAATTCTATGCTGTGTGTTCTCTACTTGGATGAAAAGAGTATATATATATATATGTTTTTAAAAGACTTAATTTATTTTGAGAGAGAGTGTGAGTGAGCACGGGGTGGGGGGGAGGGGCAGAGGGAGAGAAAGAAGCAGACTCCCCGCTGAGCAGGGAGCCCGATGTGGGGCTCGATCCCAGGACCCCGATATCATGACCTGAACCACAATCAAGAGTTGGGCGCTCAACCGACTGAGCCCCCTAGGTGCCCCAAAAAGAGCATATATATCTAATTTAAAATTTTTAAGGTTTTCTCTGACCACAAGGCATAGTGATTAAAAATGTCTACTGAATTATTATGATTATTAATATATAGATAAAAACAAATACAAATTTTCATATGTAATTATTAAACAAGTAAAATTTTATTAGAACTGTAAAAATAAAAACACAAGAGAACCTTCCAGCTCTCCCTCCCCCCAGCCCTGAAGAACCCCCATCCCACATTCTGGCTCTGGGACTCTGACTGCTCTTGGAACCTGATATAAGGGCGGTCGCACGGTGGTAACTGGCTGATGTCACTGAGCGTAGTAACAAGGTCCTCAAGGTTCGTCCACGCAGCCTCTGTCGGAATTTCTTGTAGACGAGAAGGTACTCACTCAGTCACGCAGCCGACTTGGCACAGATGGAAGATGAGTGGCGTGGGGTTTGGGGGACTCTTTCTCGATGCTACTCCGCTTTTAGTCTTCTGTCCCATCGCGAAGCTTCTTTGGCCTTTGTACAAAGCACAGAGGATCGGGGCCAGAAGAGGCCTAAGTCAGCTTTCTCTGCAGGTATTATGGCGGGACCGAGTTCATCGACGAGCTGGAGATCCTCTGTCAGAAGCGAGCGCTGCAGGTCTACGGTCTGGACCCTGAGTGCTGGGGGGTCAATGTCCAGCCCTACTCAGGTAACTGCCACATCCAGATGGGCCTGGGCCGCCCTCTGCCTGCTGGCATTCCGGAGAGCAGCCCCAAGAAGGACGGCCCGTAAACAGAAGTGAAAAATAAGCTAAGCCCCTCCTGGGTCTGTGCGTCTCTCTCCATCGCCCTTGGCTCCCCCCGACTCACCCCTCCTGAACACACCTGTCCCATATTCTCAGGCTTTGCTGCAGGGGAACCTCCAGGGGGTTGGGGGGGCTGCACAGTGGCGGCCAGGCCTGCTCCGTCCACTCCTGGTTGGTGGCCTGGTGGCCAAGCTCTGGGGTCCTGCTCGGGGCCTCTCGAGACGTCCTCTGGCCTCGCCTTCCAGGCTCCCCCGCCAACTTCGCGGTGTACACGGCCCTGGTGGAGCCCCACGGGCGCATCATGGGCCTGGACCTGCCTGACGGCGGCCACCTGACCCACGGGTTCATGACAGACAAGAAGAAAATCTCCGCCACGTCCATCTTTTTTGAATCTATGCCCTATAAGGTAAGAAGTGGGTCTCTAGGTGGTCGTGTTCCTGAAGTGCTCCAGGAAGTCCCCGCTTTTTGTCACCTGTCACCTCCCTGCCCTGGGGACTCCTCGGGCATTCGGGGCATGCCAGGGGAGTGGGCAGCGGAAGCCCAGGGAGGCAGGCAGGGAGATTTTAGCTGCAGCCTGACCCCCGGGGACTGGCGACAGCTGCGCTCGGAACCCCAGTGCCCCTCACAGGCCTGTCAGTGAGCCACAGGCTGTGTGAGCCCCGGCCCCGGCCTGCGACCGGCACGTAGTCACGTGGGGCCCTCATTATACGCAGCTGGGTTGGAACAGGGCACGGACGATGCGTGGGCTGACGTGTGAACTTGACGCCAGTGACGGGGACAAAGGCAGTAACCCACGCACGCGGTTATGGGGCAGCCCGTGCGCGTGGTGACCCTCCCTCGGGTCCAGAAACCATTTCCTCCTGCTGTTTGTTGTCCCGCGGGCCGTCCCCAGTTAGTTCACGGGTCCCACGGCGTGCAAAGGTCGCCGCGCTTCCTTGAGCTTGGCTGAGGGTCAGACAGGGGATTTTATTCCTTTAAGGAAAGTCAAGCCAGTGTTCCTTCCGTCTTGGCCTCCCGTGGTCTGTGCTGAGTGCCCTTGACTGTTCACCATTTGTCAGCCTTGGCTCGGTCCTAGTAACTGCGTGTGGGCTTTCTGTGTGCAAGTGATGGTTCGGTTCTTTTCCTGGCATTTCTGGCCACAGGTGTCCTCATCGGCAAGCACTGACCTTGAGAATGGATTTTGAAATGTGTCGGTAATGACACAGTGCTCAGCCTTTGCATGTAGAACACAAAAGCCGGTTTCTTTCTTTCTTTCCTTTTTTCTTTTTTTGAAGATTATATTTATTTATTCGAGAGAGAGAGTGAGAGATCACGGGCAAGGGGGAAGCAGACTCCCCACTGAGCAGGGAGCCCAATGCAGGACTTGATCCCAGGACGCTGGGATCATGACCTGAGCTGGAGGAAGATGCTTAACCGACCGAGCCACCCGGGCGCCCCTCAAAAGCTGGTTTCTACAGTTTCTTTTACTATGGAAAGAATGGTGGCAGAGAGGAATCACAGACTTGTTTTCCGATCTTAGGTGAGGCCTCGGGCAGCCTTACTCTTTAGCCCAATGTCCTCCATAACCCTAGAGTCTCTTCTTATTAATTAATTAAAATAGGCTCCACGCCCAGCACGGAGCCCAGTGTGGGGCTTGAACTCACAACCCTGAGATCAAGACCTGAGCTGAGATCAAGAGTCAGACGCTTAATCCACTGAGCCACCCGGCCCCCCCCTTCCCCCAAGAGTCTCTTAGGTGCAGGCTGGAGTCTCAGTGGTGGTGGGCCTGCAGGGGTGTGGCGTGGCTGGGCGCTTGGCCAGCTTGGGCAGCAGGAGACACAGCTCACCTGCCAAAGGGGCGCCTATGGGCACCGGCCATGTGCAGGGAGGAGACACAGACCTGCCTGGCCTCCAGCAGCTGCTGCCACGCCTCTCCTCTGCCTCCGAGCCTGCCTCCCCGCCCATCCTCTCCCTGCACTGCCTCTCCCAGCCCCTGCCTTCACCATGGGGCTCTCTCTCACCCTCCAGGCCCCACACAGAACCAGGCATTTCATCTCCATGGGGAAACAGCACCTCGAACCTTCCGTCCACCCCCCCTCCCCCCTGCCGTCTCTCCTCTGTGTCCAAGGAGTCCCCTCCCTGAAGGTCCTAAGTGACAGAGGGGAGGCTCTCTTCCTATCCCTCTACACCGCTCTGACCCCTCTGCAGTTTCTGACAAATGCCCGTGAATTCTCCCTAGAGCGGGGTTTTCTTTTGTCAAACGTTTAGCATTAAAAACAAACAAACAAACAAAAAAAGTTCTGTAAGTTTAAAAAGCAGAATGTGGAAGGGAGAATAGCAACACATTTTAGGGGGTGGGTAATTACGTCTTTTAAAATTTTTTTAGAATTATGTCTGGGTTTTTTTGTTGTGTTTTTTTTTTGTTTTGTTTTTTGTTTTACTGCGGGTCAGCTGTTGATTTCCTTCAAGGTAACAGTTTCTCTGCCAAGTTCAGGTAGCTAGAGAGAACCGGTTCATTCCCTTCGCAATAGAACCACAGCTGGTCCTTCTGCCTGCCTTTCCAGTGAGGTCTCGGTTGCACACGAGCTTGTGTAATCGTGTTCAGATGGAAAGCGTGGCCACCAGATCTGAGCCTTGCCCCCCAGGGGGCAGGGGCGCCTCCCACCACCTCCTCCCTGGAGAGCTCCCGTGCCCCACACCCCTAAAATCTTTCCCTTTGATTTTTACTTCCCCTCGGCACAATTGCTTTAACGCAATTTTAATACACTGATTTTACTAAGACACGTGCTGCCAAAAAGGGAAAAAAACGTTTGACGTTTCACAGGTACGTGGATCCACAGTCTATCTGGAATTGATTTCTGTGGGGGGCGGTGAGGTGGGCGTCCAGATAAACATTTTTCCACGTGGACATCCAGTGGACTTAGTGCCACGTACTGGAAGACCCACTTTTCCCTGCAGCGTCACTGTTGTCCTCGATCAGATGACCCTCTGTCACTAGGGGTCCCGTTTCTGGGCTCTCTTCTGTTCTTGTCCTTCCACAGACATGTGCTGCCTTAATCACTATAACTTTATGTGTTTTTTAATTTCTCTCAATGATAGTTTGTGTGGGGGCACCTGGTTGGCTCAGTTGGTTAAGCATCTGACTCTTGATTTCGACTCAGGTCATGAGATCAGGCCCCAAGTGGGGCTCCACGCTCAGCAGGGAGTCTGCTTCTCTCTCTTTCTCTCCGTCCCCACACCCCTTCCCCTACTCATGCACTCTGTGTCTCTCTAAAATAAATAGACCTTTTTTTTTTTTAAGATTTTATTTATTTGACAGAGAGAGAGAGAGATCACAAGTAGGCAGAGAGAGAGGGGGAAGCAGGCTCCCTGCTGAGCAGAGATCCTGATGCGGGGCTCGATCCCAGGACCCTGAGATCATGACCTGAGCCGAAGGCAGAGGCTTTAACCCACTGAGCCATTCAGGCGCCCCTAAAATAAACCTTTAAAAAAATGTTTTTCGTGGAGGTTTTATATATCTTTGATATTTTATGGCTTTTGAAACGAATGTAACATTATTATTAACATTTCATTTCCTATTTTTGCTGCTTATATGCATGCATGTAACTGTTTTTTGGGTTTTGACCCGCATCCAGGGACCTTGCTAAATTCAGTTACTAATTCTAATAGCGTGCCACCAGAGGCTTGGATTTTCCAGGTACGCTGTCGTGATGTCTGTGAGTAATGTCAGCTTTTCACGTCTTCTGATCCTTGTGTCTTTATTTCTTTTTCTTGCCTCTTTGTACTTGAACAAGAAGAGCTCTTAGCAGCAGCTTGGCTCTTTCCCGAAGGTACGGGCGTCTCAGCACCCGCATCGCCTGGTGCATGTTTGTCGCTGTTTTATTCCGTGGTGGCTTTTTAGTTCCTGGTCCTCCCCGGTAGATCCCCAGGCCAGGGGCTCACTTTTCCTCTGGGGACCCCTCAGGGCATCCTGCCCCCGTAAGCGATGCCTGGTTGTCCACACCACTTGTGCAAGCCAGACACACTGGTACCCCATCTCTCCCTCGAGTTGCGCCCTGGGACAGCTTTCCTGCATCCGTGATGGAGGCGAGCAAACAGGCTTTGGGCAGGTGCAGAAGGTCATCTTACCTTGACAGCTGGCGTGAGTTCGGGTGGGGGGGCAGGCCCGGTGTGGCGGAGGACGCCACCCAAGCCCGCTGTCTCGGTGCCATCCCACAGGTGAACCCAGACACTGGCTACATCAACTATGACCAACTGGAGGAAAATGCCCGCCTCTTCCACCCGAAGCTCATTATCGCAGGTGATGAGCTGGGGGTAAAGGAACCGCCTTTGTCAGCAGCCTCCAGGCCTCTTATTTTTTTGAAAGATTTTATTTATTTGAGAGAGAGACACAGTGAAAGAGGGAACACAAGCAGGGGGAGTGGGAGAGGGAGAAGCGGGCTTCCTGCTGAGCAGGGAGCCTGATGCGGGGCTCGATCCCAGGACCCTGGGATCATGACCTGAGCCGAAGGCAGACGCCCAACAACTGAGCCACCCAGGTGCCCCTCATGCCTCTTATTAAATAAAGACGTGGAGATGTCCCCTGGCTCGCTGCTAGTCTCTGCCTCGAAGGGCTGGCCTTCTGGGGTCTAAGTAGATTCTTTTCTTTCAGGACAAATATCACCATTAATACTAGGTGGAGTAAGATCTGAGGCTATTCTCAGAGAAGCATCTAGAAATGTTAACCCCTGTCTAATGGCGGAGGTAGTAATAGTTAGGGGCCATCCCAACCACCGTGAAGAAGCGCCTGACCTCAAGAGGCAGGTCAGAGTGGTTGCCTTTGGCACCAAAACGTTTTGGGGAGGTATTTTTCATTTCCGTTCTCAGGGGTGTTGGAGGGAGAAATTTCCAGGCTGTCGGATATGCCTCTCCGGAGGCCGCTTTGCAGGTCTGCACTTCCGGCGACTCTCAGCTGGCCGTGGGTATGTCTGACTCGACTGTGTCACCTCTGCCGTCTCAGGAACCAGCTGCTACTCCCGCAACCTGGACTACGCTCGCCTGAGGAAGATCGCGGACGACAACGGGGCGTATCTCATGGCAGACATGGCGCACATCAGTGGGCTGGTGGCGGCTGGCGTGGTGCCCTCCCCCTTCGAGCACTGCCACGTGGTGTCCACCACCACCCACAAAACCCTGAGGGGCTGCCGAGCCGGCATGATCTTCTACAGGAGAGGTGCGCTCCAGCGGGTGGGGTACCGGCGGGGCGCTGGTGTTGGCCTTTCTCCTCTGGGGCTCGTGTTCGGTTTGGGAAGCTGAGAAAACCAGGATCCCTTGAAGGGTCTCTGTAAGAGCCACGCAGGAGGGGGCAATGGCAGGGCTGCAGAGGAGATCTGGAAGGAAGCTC
The DNA here is from genome assembly GCA_028534135.1 of Potos flavus. NCBI lineage: Eukaryota > Metazoa > Chordata > Mammalia > Carnivora > Procyonidae > Potos > Potos flavus. Next base: position 42,837,522 of record CM052891.1, read on the forward strand.
TGAGCACAGCTCTTGCCTCATTCCTTGGGTGTCCGGGTCTTGGGAAAGGAGGAAGGGTATTGTGCTGTGGGTCAACTCGTCCTCCCCACGAGAGGTAAATGGAGGCTGTGCGTGGCTGGCCAGGGGCTACGAGAGGCCTCACGGTGCGGCCTTACTTTGGCAAACTTAACGCTGGTCCAGCATGCCTCTCGCAGAGGACGACTCACAGTAATCAAACCATAAGACACTGATGTATAAACCACAGTTATCACTGTAATCCTTTTAGGGAGGATTCTCAGTTGAATGCCTGCAACCCACAGGTCTGAGCACTCCCCTTTATTTTGGGATCCCCACACCTAGGAAAGCCAGATTCGTGATCAGATCATTCGGTCCGTGGTGAGAGCGGATTCATGCCCACCTGCAGAGAAACTGGCCCTCTGGCGATGGGGTCTCTCCCCGCTGCAGTCTCCTTGTCTGGCCCCCTGGCCAGGGCCGGACACACCCACGTGCCCACGAGCCTTCTCAGTGCACTGTCCTCTCTGAGGACCCTTTTCCATTGTGTCAACAGTTCTAAGGCAGGTAGCCATCCCTGCCCGCCTGGGAAATGTGTTTCTTCCCACGGAGTGCTGGTGTGTGGCTAGCCTGAGCGACTCCTGAACCCGCCACGTCCATGCTGTGTGATCCTGGGCTCGTTGTCCAGCCTCTCTGTGCCTCTTTTCCACACCTCCAGAGCGGGGATCCTAATAAGAGCACCCGTCCCTTCAGACCCGTGTTGGGAGCTTTCATTAATTGGTTTATGTAAAGTGCCTCGAGCAGTTCCTTGCTCCCAAGAAGCTCTATAGAGACATTAGTTACTACGTCGGATTAACTTTTTTTTTCAGAAAGGAATCCCAGTCCCCATTAGAGCCATTAGTATATAATTAATATATATCATTATACAAATGAGTCTTCTCTCCTTCAAAGTCGTCCTCTTGGAAGACTGCTGTCTTGGGCGTGTCTTTGAGGGAATACGCCCAAGGCATAGTCTTTGTTACAGTGCCGGTGGAGGGAAATTTTGATCCTTTGATTTCATCTACAAAAGGGTGGTCTGCCCCCGCTCTGCAAGCAAGGGGCCCCTGGGCCCTGCAGTGCGAGGGACCAGGCCTCGCGCCCAGGACTAGAGGCCAGGCTCGTGCTTAGTGCCCTGCAGCCAGTGTGGGTTGGAGTCCCAGTGGAGAGAAAACAGAGGGGACAGCCCGGCTGAAGTTCCCATTCTACTGTTTTCCCTCACCCAGGAGTGCGCAGCGTGGATCCCAAGACGGGCAAAGAGACTCTGTACAACCTGGAGTCGCTTATCAACTCGGCTGTGTTCCCAGGCCTGCAGGGCGGTCCCCACAACCACGCCATTGCTGGTAAAACGTCCCCAGAGCCGACCCTGAGGCCTCGGGTGGCGCTTGGGCCGGGGGTGGGGGGGCGGGGGGGAGCACCCTCACCCATGGCACGGCCCTCTTCAAGAAACAGCAGGGAAGGAATCGAACGGTTAGCGCTGGCGCCGCTGGCGATTACCCAGCAGGCTGCCAGTGACTCACTCCTTCTCTGTACAAATGGCTTAGGGGATGTGTGACGATCTCAGAGTCGTTCCAGCATCTTCTGTGGAACAAAGCAGTTTGGTAGAGGAGCCCAGGACGAAGGCATCCAGCCTCCATCCAGAGAAGCGCTGGAGGGGAGAGGGGACACAGGGAGGGGGAGGGAGGGTTTCCTGCGGGTTTCCACCAGGTGTTTTCCCAGTCCCCCCTTTACGCCTCCAGACTCTGGGTCTGCGGCTTCTTCAACCCCTGGGTGATGGATCACCCGCTTTCCAGCCACTCTGGGCCTTTTCCGGTCATTTCCACCAACACCGATGAAAGGCTTTAGTGCCCACACGCAGGCAATGCTTACTTTGCCTTCTTCATTTTCTGTGCCCCCTTCAGCGGCCCTTGGGGTTGAACAAGGGACCAGGTGGGTGTCTGGATGCGCAGGTAGAACAGGCTGGTAGCTCCTAGCCTCTGGTCGGAGAGATCTGCATAATTTGGCCCCAGAGCAGAAGCATTTGGGGCAGCTGAGTTCTCATGTCCACCCATTGAGCTTGAAAAGGACCGTAAAATCCATCTGGCCAGAGAACAGCTTCCCTGTGGTAATCGTATTAGCGCAAAACTTCCATGCTCCTCAGAAAGGAGACGTGTGCAGGGTTAGCCGGGTAATTGTCGGGTTAAAAGTAGATATCATTTGGAGGAGGAACTGACCAGCAGGGAGGCCTGAGGGGAAACAGGGGGCGATCTTTGACTCCGGCCTTCCTGACGCATCCTCTCCTCCCGCCAGGGGTCGCTGTGGCCCTGAAGCAAGCGCTCACTCCGGAGTTCAGACTTTACCAGCGACAGGTGGTGGCCAACTGCCAGGTGCTGGCTCAGACCCTGATGGAGCTGGGCTACAAGGTGGTGACAGGTACCAGCCGAGTCCCCGGGGAGGCGCCCCTGCTCCTTGGGGCGGTACTGAAGCCTCGCCCCCCGGCTCCTCGGCAGTCCTGGGGAGCACTCTTCTCTGGTTCACTCCACTTCCTTTCTTTCCTTTCCCCTCCGTCCTCCGCGTCTGTCAGTAAGAAAGCCCTAGAAATCTCGGGGTGGACTGTGACCTCCAAGGTCCCTTGGGTCACTCGTTGTCAAACTCGGATGTGCACACAACCGCCCAGGCACCCTGTTAAAGTGCAGGTCTGACCCGGCAGGTCACCGGGCCCCCAGGTGATGCTGGCGTGGGAAGCGCACTTGGCATTGGGAGGAGTTAGACCAGACTCTAGCTACAGACGGCACGTGGCAGCCTCACGGGAGTCTCAGGGGAGACGTCTCCACCTTCCTGAGCTCCCGGGCCTGCCCACACCCCTCGCTCACTCTGTTCTGAGGACACAGTGCAAGTGGCGGAAGCAGATGATGGTGACCGTGAGCCAGAGTTTGTGATAACCCGCTCTGTGCCCGGTGCGGGCGGGGGCCACAGGTGGCACCGTGTTGAAACGTCACAATAGCCTTGTGAATTACGGCTTTTATTTTATTTTATTTTATTTTTTTAAGATTTTATTCAGTTATGCGAGAGAGGGAGAGTGCACGCATGGGGGCGGGAGGGGCAGACGGAGAGGGAGAAGCGGGCTCCCCGCTGAGCAGGGAGCCCGATGCGGGGCTCGATCCCAGGACCCTGAGATCATGACCTGAGCTGAAGTCAGACGCTTAGCTGACTGAGCCACCCCTCATCTGTCCCTCTTTGATAACGGTGTAAACACTGTCAGCCTGGCGGGATTAGGGATACAACACAAGGCAGGCTAGTAGAGCCTGGCACTTCCTGTGTGCTCCTCGAAGTCGGCCACTCACTGCTACTCTGTCTTTGAGGGGGCCTTGCGGGTGGAGTTCAGGGACACATGGGGAACTCCCAGGTGATCTGTCAGAGCCAACGGGAGCTGCCAGTGGCACTGAACAAGCTGTCACTCCCCAGACAAGCTGCCAGGCCCTTGGCCGGTGCCAAGTGCTGGGTCACAGCAGTGGGCCGGGAAAGCCACTGGCGGTTCCCCTCGGCCCGTACCCTTGGTAAGCTACTGTCTTTTCTTTCGGCCCTTCGGCCCTGGGGTATCTTTTGTTTAGCAGGATATTAAAGGCTTCCGGGACACGTGGTAGGGGTGCTCACCTTCCTGACCTCGTCTGCTTGGGCCTCCTTCAGCCTTACCCTCGCTTCTTAGGAAGAGAGAGACTCCTTCCCTGGTGGAAGGCAGCTATGCTTACCACTATAGCACCAACGCAACTCCTTCCCTGGTGGGAATGGAATCAGGTTTCTCTATTCCTACATGTCCAACTTGGTTTTCCAGGTGGTTCTGACAACCATTTGATCCTCGTGGATCTCCGTTCCAAAGGCACAGATGGCGGAAGGGCTGAGAAGGTTCTAGAAGCCTGTTCTATTGCCTGTAATAAGAACACCTGTCCAGGTAATAGTCCTTCTGGCAAAATACATTTCTTTCGGCCAAAGTTCTAGCTGATGGTAATTGGGCTCTGGGGACAGACACAAAGGGATTTTGGAGGGGGTACATACATGGGGGCAAAGTCGTGGCTCTCTCCCAGCCTGTTCCTTCTGACACAGCTCGAACCTGCGGGGGACAGAGAGGGAGGGCCTGAGACGGGCTGTTGCAGGTGCCTCGGGCATTTGGGTAAAGAAAGCAGGGGCCTCGGATGGATGTCTCGGGGTTGTAAGAAGAATGTGGGTGATGCGTCTAACACAGATGCTAGCCTTGCTTTGTGGAGCAAAGGCTAAGACAAAGAAAGCAACCTCCTTACTATTTCAGTATAGTGGCCAAAATGTGCAGCTGTCTCCCTGTGCCTTTGTTCCTGCCTCTGGCATTTCAGTCGGCAGCACTCTGCTTCCTAGAAACAGCCACCATCCACGGGCCACTTTTTTTGGCCAAGAGTCTTAAATGCACAGAGGTCAGTGGAGAGTTGGGTGTGGCCCAGGGACAGAGCCTGTTTATCTCGAAGGTGACAAAAGCGCCCTGCGGCCCAGCGGACTGCGTCTGGGGACTCCAGCCCTGACATCCCGAGGACTTTTGGAAAAAGAGTTCCAGAAAGTAGCCCAGTTTATTCACAGAGGTGAGGATAAAGGTTTGGAAGTCGGCCACTCTGATCCGCGTATGGAGTTTCTGATTGGAACCGAGCAGTTGAGACCCAGCCGCTGAAGGACATTCCATGTCCAGGCGGAGTGCGGGGGACAAGAGATAGCAAAAAACACCTTAGCAAACCGTGTAGTCTGAGAGGGTGGTAAACTCGTCCTGCCCAAGGAGGGGGGCACACAATCATTTTTGAGGTCCACTTTAACACCTATGGCTATCAGGCCCCCGCTGCTGGGTGCACACTGGTAGCCAAGCTAAGCCTCGGGTGTGTGTCTCGGGCCCACTGAGCGGCAGCACGGCAGGGTTCTAGAAGCCTGTCCTCTTGCCTGGGATCAGAACACCTGTCCAGGTAAGAATCCTCGTTGCTCTTTCCTTCTGTACCTCTCCCATGTTACATTTCTTTTGGCCAAAGTTCTAGCTAATGGTGACTGGGCTCTGGGGACAGACACGAAGGGATTCTGGAGGGTACGTAGATGGGGGCAAAGTTGTGGCTGTGTCCCAGCCCACAGGGGACTCGTTTTGTCTCTTGGCGGCACAGGAATAGAACTGACTCTGCAGATTCAGAACGACGTTGGGGCCAAGGCCACCCTGAAGGAGTTCAGAGAGAAACTGGCAGGGGACGAGAAGTACCAACAGGCCATTGGGGCTCTCAGGGAGGAAGTGCAGAGCTTCGCGTCTCTCTTCCCTCTGCCTGGCCTGCCTGACTTCTAGAGGAGCCGCCCGCCCGCCCGCAGCTGCCCAGGAACCACTTGCTCGAAGACCCGGTGCCCTTCTAAGAAGAGACGGAAGAGTGGCCCCACGAAGGACCCGGCTGCGTCAACTTCTCCACACCCTCCTAGGGGGTTTCTTTTTGGACTTTCCTCAAATTACCTCTTTCACGAATCAAAATTTGTTTTTAAGACCCATTGTTAGTAATTTAGTAATTTTGGGACAAGTTATCAAGGCGTTTAAATTTGACCCTTTCTCTCGGTTATATAAACAGTTCTGGAAAATGAGATACTTAGACTGAGTTCAGGGCAGACGACTGGAAAGACCCCAGTAGGTGTACTCGCCCTTCTCTGACTTACTAGGCTTCCCCCCACTCTGTGGCAACCACCCAAGTTCAGAGCTGCCCTTCTTAATATCTTATTACATGGAGGGCTGCCAAAGGAGGACTGACTGAAGGTTGTCACAACGGAAAAGGGAAATTTTGAAGCTTCTGGTATGTTCTATACAAGGTGCCGCCCGGTATGGTGGGAGTTTCTCCAAGGCAGCTCAGGACATCGTGGAAACGGTCTCCTTCAGCCTCCACCCCTGGGGGGTGCTAGGTCCCATCAGGGGTGAGAACCAGCGGGGGGGGGGGGGGGGGGGGGGGGGGGTTCCTGCCCTGTGCCAGATAGCCAACTCCCTCCTATAATCAGGAAACCGAATGTCACCTTCCCAGAGAAACTTTATTTTTCACAAAGCTGAAGTGCAAAACATAGATGACCATTTTTAATAATAAGCACAATCAAATTTTTAACCACAGAATGTCTACAAGAATTATAGCTTTAAAAAATACAACCAATTTTTATATTTCAAAAATATCTGAACTCAAATAAATTAATTTCTTAAAAAGTACGCTTCTCATACTATTTGTTTGGGATTGACTCTGGTGAAACTCTGGTGCAGCCGCACCCGAGAGCCGCGGTCACGCAGGCGTCCGAGGCGCACACGCCAGGACGAGCGCAGCTCGCGTGGTGGGGGCACTCAGCGCTCACACGCGTGGACAGAAGAACATGCAGTAATAAAATAGCTTTCCAAAAATAACAGATACGAATTCATCACAGACTACGCTTTTCACTGCAGCCTTTTTAAAAGGTGGCATTGTTTTCAACCCAACCTGTATAGCCAGCCAACGTTGGGCAGTCGGTGGGTGAGGCGCCCCGTGGTCCTGTCTGGAGGGCGCCCCTGGGGCCTGGGGTCCAGCACGTTCTTGGCGTTCACTCCAGCACGAGTGGGGACGGGCCGCTTGGAGACTCCACGGGCGATGGATGACACACCAGTCCCCACATCTCTGCCTTAACTTTGGGAGCCGTGATGCTGCCAAGCCAGTCTTATGTTCAGGGGCTTGGCTTCCCACCCTGGTCCCGAACTGAAGACAAAAGACCACCTCCAAGACCCCCCGTGTGGCCTCCATTTTGGAGCTGAACAATCACTCCCAGGAAGCCAGGGCTCCCTGGCAGCAGCTTAATTCACTGTGAAGTGCTCTCGCAGGCAGCACCCTCCCCCCGCCCCAGGCCCCACTTCCTCCTCCCCGTGGCCATAACCAAACCTTGACAGGTAAGACCAGGTTAGGTCGGGGCTCACAGCTTTCCCCTTTGAGGGCTCAGGAATGCTTGGTGTGCTCAGACCTTTGCAGCTGAGACTGGTTGTCTTTCCAGCCAGAAGCAGAAATCCGATGCTTTTTCTTTTTCGCAGTCTGTTAATACCATGTCTCCTTAAAAGATTGCAGTTTTGCCACTTTTTATCACAGTATTGGGGAAGCGCCAGAGAGCTGGCTGGTGGGCTCCAGAGCACAAACCAAGGCACTTTCTTCTGAGCTCTCTAGGGAGATGGGAAGTAAAACCGGATTGCTGGCTTGGGAGATCGGTTCCTCGGAAGGCAGTCTGTACTTGCCGATGGGTTCCCCGCCAGCTGAGTGTTAGCAGCTGGGCAGCAGCACGAGAAGCTGACCTGCCTTGCAACACCCCGTCCGGGGAGGTGGGCGCATGCGTCCAGCACTGGCGGAAGTGGGTGGTCGGTGGGCGGGCGAGCTCTTCAAGGCCGCTCTCAGCCTCCGAAGCACGTCACCGAACTGCAGCAACCCTGGCACTTGGGGTACAATCTGCTGGCCTTCCTAGGATTTGAACTGGGCTGTGTTGTTTGTCTGAGCTGGAAAGCTACCACACCTTGAATATAGCAACAAAGAAGTTAAAAGCTAGATGGGAAACGATGGGGGCGGGGGCTATCACGGTCCATTTCCAAGTTCTGGTGCAATTCATGTAACTTCAGCCACTGCAGTAAATCATAGGACAAGTCACGATTTCTAAAATCTGAAGATTCCACCAAAGGAGCAAGATCTCTAGGGGAACGGGGAGGTGTGAGGCAGCGCTCAGGTCAGAGCGTCCCAAGGGCCGCGGTGCTACAAAGGCTCTGGCTCCTCTCTCACACGGAGCTTCTGGAAATCGCTACTGCGGGACCGCTAGCCTGCTCAGCCTGCTCTCAACCTGGACCTGCTTGAAAAGGGGTTGAGGGTGGGGCAGGAAGCGCTACTGGATCGGAAGTAAAGCCGAAATAAACCCCAGACACACTTTTGGTGCCTGGGCCTTCAAAGGGAGTCAGGACGGACAAAGTAATGAGAGGCACGGATGTCCTCTATTTTCTACGAAGTGTTTTTAAAATGTTTTCTTTGAGACAAACCTCAAACGAAAATTCTTAAGAGCTCGGTCCTACTGCATGGGGCTCCCCATGCCTTTAGATATACAGACGCGGGACTTCTAGTGGGTTCCAGTTCTCCAAAGTGGAGGGGGTCTGGGAAGGGCAGGTCCACGGTCTCCAGCGCCTACCCAAACTGGCTCTGTCCCAGGACCACTCTGAAATCCCTCTGGGAAGAAATGCACTTGGCATCCAGCCATCCTTTGAAATGGCCACAATGAAAAGTCAGACTTTAACCGGAATTTACAACCTGGAGTCTACCTACTGGTCCGTGAAGCCATGAAGGAAGGACTGAAGGGAGACACTCCTTGCTCGTTTGCTCTTTGCGAGGCCGGCCCCAGGACGGGACACGCCTGTTGTGTTCGCCCCTGCCTGGTCCCTCACCTCACGATCCTGGGGCCTTCGGAACCATCCCTGAGACAGAGCTTCCACGCAAACCCCCTCCGAAGTGACATCTACATCAGGGCATGGGAGCGGTGGCTTTCGCTTCTGGAAGGCCACGCATGACTGACCTTCCGCCTTGGTCAGTTTCCCAGGTGACAGCACGGTGAAACTGTGAGTAGAGTCCACGATGGTGTGAAACACGAATGAAAAGCAACAATGGTACCAATGATCGCTTTCAGTCTTGTCGTACGGACCCCAGAGACCTTTTTGTGCCTTGGAGATAAAGTGTTGTGAGGTCATGTCCCTGGAGGCGTAAGTAGACAGCAGCGAGCCACCCAGTTAGAAAACAAAGCAGCATCTTGAACGCAAGGGACGCTGGAGGCAGCGACGAAGGGGGGGCCCACGGAGAGAAACAGGCTTCCTACGCAGCCTTCCCCACGTGCAAACACACGCTTCGCATTTCGAAGCTGCCAAGACGTTCCTGGCGACTCTTCTGCGTGGGAACATATGCAATGGGCACAGGTACAAAGAAAATCCATGGGATGTAGACAGACTGTCTGCCACAGAAGGTTCTTTCTCAGTCCCAGCCTCGGAAGCAAAATCACACACCCTCTGCCAGGACTGCGGGCCCTGACCAGAAGCCGACGGCCAGGAGCCAACGGGCTGTATCCTCGAGCGGGCGGAGGAGCCGGCAAGGAAGGGGCCACGGGAGGGACGTGACGCGACGCGAACGCTCCTTGGGTCCCCGCCTCCCCTGCGCCACGGAGCTGGCAGGGAGGCCGGTCTCGACAGCAAGACCCCAACAGCACGGTGCACGGCGCCCGGAGATGCGCACGCCCAGGAGCGACCGCCTTCCGGCTGGTGCGGATCTGCTGTACACAATTCCCTCGGGACGCGTTAAAAAGCAGTCATACTAAGAGTTCTCCCTACTTGGAGGAAAAAAGCAGCCATAAAAAAAAAAAAAAAGTATAAAAATTTCAAGGTTGCAAGAGACCCTCCACCTACAAACCAATAGCAACCGTGTCAGGGGCTGACGTCAGGAAGGTCGAGGCGGGTGCAGCGGGGACTGTCTCCTTCCCTGGAGGGAGGGCTCGCGTGGGGCTGGGGGTGAGCTGCTGCGAGCCGAGTGGCCGCGGTGAGGTAACCGTACTCGGGGGGCCCGCGAGTGAACAGTGGTGAGGTGCGTGTATTTGAGGGGACGGCGCGGGGGCAGGAGGGAGCAGTGGTGAGGCCCACGTGGGGCAGATCCACGAAGACAGCCACACAGGGAGACTTTCCTCCTTCCCGGAGGAGACCCCGGCCCTGGGTTCTCGCCAGCTGGGCTGCCCCCCCCAGACCAACCGGCGAGGCAGACCCCCGCTGTCACCGTGCCCAGGAGACCCTGCAAGAGGTAGTGAGTGGTTGCAAAGGTTTGCTGCGGGTGGAGGACTGGGGACAGGAGTGGGGGTGACCTCGGCCAAGTCCCAGCACGTCTGCTGACCTTCCCCAAGAGCACAGTGTGGACTCGCTGCTGCCAGAAAGGCTGGCGGCCTGGGCCCCAGAGGCCTGCCGGCTCCTCAACCCTCGCACAGTGCCGATGGCCTCGTGGCCCCGTGGCCCTGCGGTCTCCCGGGCTCTCCAGCTGCGAGTGTGGTTCTCGCTCCCAAGCAGGGACGAGCGCCTAACTCTAGCCGCTCCTGCTGCCCCGGGGGAAGCAGCCGCAAAGCCCACCCACAAGCACTTCTGTACCTCGTGAGGAAGCCAGGACCAGACAGGGTGCTGCTCGCTCTCCCTACAGCCTCGGGGCCCAGAAGGTTCCGCGTCTGCCACCACCCAGCTGAGGCAGAGCTGCCTCCCTCCAGCTCACTCATTCAGGGGCCTCCTCCGGGATGACGGGCTCTAGGGGGCCCGAGTGAAGGACCCCAGCTGGGATCTGGATGAGACAATGGATGGTCTATCGTCCTGTCTCCCACTAAACCGTTCCAGTGAATGGGGGGCTTCCCTGATCTTGCCGCCCAAGTGTTTGGGAGCTAACCGGCCAGCACGGCCCTCATCCCACCCCATCGAGAGAGTGCTGGCTCCTTCCCGGCCCGCCGCCCAGTCCTCAAGAAGCCAAGCGGCCCCTTCCCGACCCCAGGGGCCACTCCTGGCCAGGCAGAGGGCTCTGTCACTGTCCTCACTGACCCCTGCGGAGAGCCAGGCGCCCGCCTCTGCCCGAGTCCGCCTCCCGGACCGCCCGACGCCACCCGGGGAACCGGGGCTGCCGCCTCGCGCTCCCTCCCCCGATGACGGCAGAAGTCTCAACAGCTCAGAGGCCCGCTCGCTCACGCCCACCCCTCCCCTCCCCGTACCCTGAGTCACAGGTCTCGGTCACAGTGGCTGGGGCGGGCGTCAGATCTTGTACAAAAAGCTGGGCACGTAGTCGAACCTGAGCGTGGGGCGGCCGGTCCCGGGAGCCTCCTGCGTGTAGCGCAGCTTCAGCAGCTCGGCCAGGTGCTGGACCACCTTCACGTCCTCGTTCACCAGGCCCAGGGTGAGCTTCAGGAAGCTCGCCTGGCGGCCGGCAACCACCTCCTGGCTCTCCTGGTCGTGGGCGGGCAGGTGCAGGTGGTGGCAGAAGGTGTAGAGGAAGGCCTTGGAGCAGAGCTGGGTCAGCATGCTCTGGACGTGCAGGTAGTAGGTGCTGCCCCGCTTGATCTGGGTGCGGTGGTCGGCCAGCCGGGGCACCAGGGCGCCTCGGTACAGGGGGCAGCGCAGGGCCTTGTTGTCCAGGTCCAGGACGCTGGTGTAGCGGCTGTAGCGGCTCAGGGCGTGGAGGCTGCCGGCGCCGGCGGGGGACGCCGCCCTGAAACACACAGGACAACGTCAGGAGGAAAGGCTCGGGGCCGGCTCCCGCCAGCCAACGTTCACGCGCTCTTTCTGGAAGGCAAATCTGATCCTGATGCTCTTCAGGGGCTCCTCATCACCCTCACGACCAGGTTCGAGTGCCTGGCCGTGGCCCCCGGGTCCCGCGGGCCCTGTTTCCCGGGGGCCTCTGAGGCCCCACTTGTTACTTCCACGATGACTTCCTCGCGGCCACGCCACGCTCTGCCCGGAGTACCCTTCCCTCCCATTTGTACTCGCCTCTACGCCAACTCAATCAAACCTTACCCGGCGGTCCCTGATCCCCTCCTTGGCTTCTCTGTTTTTTTGCTTTGTGACCTTGGCCACGTTCCCTACCCCTTCTGAGCCCCCTCTGTAAGACAGAGATAACCGGTCCTGCCTCACGTGGTCACTGCAGAGACAAAATCGGTCGTGTTTAGGACAGTGCCTGACCCTCAGTCTCGTCAGCCTGGCACTGAGCAGTGTGGGGACGGCCATTTATCTCCCGTCTCTCCCACCGCACCGTGCTTCTGCAGGCCGGGACTAGCTGATCTGGCCTCTAGGCCCACTGCCCGCTGCCGCGAGGGTACGGCAGAGGCAGGCGGGTCTGGCCCCACGAGGGAAGGGGTCAGGGTGACCTGCCCTAGTAAGCAGCTCTTTAAAACCCTCTAGATCGGTCTTCCCGGAGCAGCCAGAGTTGGCCAGCCTTGCAGTCTGGCAAAGGTCTGGCTGACCAGAGATTTCACAGACCAACACATGTCTGGAATTTAGAGCTTGTGTTAGGCCTCAGGTATTGCCTACAGAGGACCGAAGGCACTTGGAGGACCAAGGCAATCTCCTATTTTTTCCTTCCTGGGTGCTGTCATGTCCTTGTACAGTTAGCAACATCTGCTGTACGCCAGGCGGTTACCTGGGGGCAGAAGAGGGAGTGACGCACGAGCCTGGTCAGCTGGGAAGAAAAGGCATGCACACAGGACCCCAAGTGAAAGAGGGAGGCCCGGGGCCAGGAAGGTTCTGGAGGAACGGCCCTGGAGCTGGGCCTTACGACAAAGGTGGGCTCCGAGAAACTGGGACGGCATCCGGACCGCATAGGAGCAGGGTCACAGAGACGAGAGGACAGACAGCCACATGGGCCGTGCGTCCTGGAAACCATGAGGTGACCAGTGGGCTGTGGCCTCTGTCACGTGGGCGAAGAGGCTAGGAGGCTCCCCGGCTTCTCGGGGACCCGGGCCTCCTCAGCCACACTACCAATGTGCTCAGGCCCGGGAGCGGCCCAGTCCATAAGTCAAATGCCTCCTCGAGCCGGGCACATCCAGCCCCTCCGAGGTTCTGCCGCGGCGGCAAAGCCAGGCCTCCCCCCGTGCTCCTGCCCCTCCGCTCCAGCCCCCCTCGTGCTCAACACCCGGCCTCGGGCCCGGCCGTTCCCGGCTCTGGCACCCTACACCTCCCCCCACCTACAGAGCACCGCTTCCTTAGAAGACACTGCTCCGTCTAACTCCTCCACGTGTGTCCCCACAAAGCTCCCACCAGGAGGCAAGGCACCATGGAAAGGGGCAAGCCCACACCTCTGGTCCCCAGCGGCCCTGCACGGTGACTGAGAGCCTCAGGCCTCACCTCCCACACCTGGATTCCCTACGGTCCGTCCCAACGCCGGGGGTAGGCTCTGGGTGGACGCGAACACCGAGGCCCAGAGAGGGACTGTGCTCACGCAAGATCCCCCAGCTGCAAAGCGGCTGAGCCGGGACTCAACCAGGGCCTCTGACCCACCCATGAGCACCTCCTCCCATCAGTACTGAGCTGTCTGGGGCTTGTTCCCGCGACTTGGCAAGCAATACAATTCTTGTTCATTTTGATTTAAAATAACGGGAAACCAACATGATTATCTGCCCATCTCGTACCCACGAGCGATGGAGCCCACGCACGAGCATCTCCAGGCAAAAGGCCTACTTTAGGGGAAAAAATCAAAGGCTCGTGAAGCTGGCAGTTGTGGAGGCGAGAGTCTTTAAAACAGCTCATCATCTGAGCTGGTTTTAGCTGGAGTCAGAGCACCTGAGTGGGGAGACTCCTGGGTCGCAGTTTCAACACTGGTTCTGCCTGCTGGGGTGACTCACCACCGATACCCACAGCTCTGAGCACTTCGAAGGGCGAGCACAGCTCAGGGCGCTACGTTCTTTCCAGATGTGACCCTTTCCTGCAGCTCCACACAGGGAGCCCCGGAAGCCCTGCTCACAGGGGTGTTCAACAAGCTTTGCTGAATGAATGAAAGAGACAGGAGAGAGAGGCCTAGTCCAAACCCACACGGCCGATCGTGGAAACATCGGGACCTGAGGTCGCAGCACCCACGGCACCCCTCCCTACCCGCCCTGGGGCCACGACTCCACGGCTTTTCATTTCCGGATACATGCAGATGGTGTCTGCTGCTCGCCTTCCAGGATTTCTTCGGGAGAGCCGTGGCAAATCCGGTCCCCACTCCAGTAACACGCCCCTTAGGGAATAAGGCCTCCAACCCCCCCCTCCCCCGCTGTATGTCACACCAGAGCAGGACCCTCCAGAGGCAGCCCTTGCCAATCCCCAACATCTGTGCAGGCCCCGAAAGTTTGAGAAGGTGACACTTCTCCACTCGGGGCTGTCTGCAATGCTCTCGTCTATTGCTTCTGATGGGCCTCTTACCTACTCAGCGGGACGGTTAAAGGCTCTAAAGGCGGGCTGGTGAGGGCCCCACTGAGCGTCTGCTGCCCTGGCCGGCCTCCCTTCAGCCTGTATGCATCCCCGCCAGGTTATCAGAGGCGCACTCACACCGATCAGACACAGACCAGATGCAATGGGCCTTTCCACACCCGCTCTCACGAGACAGGTCTTGGCAACTCCGTCTGCAGATGGAAACAGCCTCAGACGTGAAGCTGACAGTGTGGTGACAGAGCGGGGACTGGCGTGAGGGACCTCCCCCACTGAAGACCGTGCTCGGCCTGTCACGGGGACACACCACGGCTGACTCACCATATGACTCTGGCAGTAGGCCGAGGGGCTAGCCCTTCACGGCCCTCTATGAACATGTGGCCAATGATCATTGTGATCCGACCCTCTCATTTTCTCAGGAGGGAACAAAGCCTCGAGCGGAGGGACTTCTCAGGTGCCCACGGTGGATGAATACCGGTGGGGCTAAGACCACCTCCCACCTTCTCCCCCACCTCAGGGAGCCCACCCACCAGCTACGCTCTCTCACAGCCACAGACTTCCTGAACTGACCACAGCAGGCTTCCCAAGGCAGCCCCCGCTGCATCGGCCTCAGAATCCTCAACGCTGCACTCCAGCCGGGTAGCCAACGGAATGGAGCTGGCGGAAGACATGAGCTTCTTTTGCCATCCCGGCCCATTCTAAGGAGGGAATTTCAGGGAAAGCCTCTGGGAAGGGCAAGACTGTCCTGAACCTCGTCCTGATAAGCCAGCTCACAACAGACCGATGTGTGTTTCAGATTCCCCATCTTTGGGGGGAGGAAAAGGGTCAAGGGCTGGGGTGAGGGGAGTGACGCGGAGAAGAGGGATGTGTCTACAAGGTACACGGACCCGTTCCTCCACCAAGATCAGGGGCAAAAGCAATCCCTGAAAAGCCCTTGCCTTGCTAGGACAGACGGCTACACCCGAGCACAGAGCTGGCATCAGCAGAGGGACCGGATCCTGGGAGGAAGGACACAGTCCGCAAGGGCACCCAGTGCAGCCTCTCACTCCCGAGCCTCATTCTGCACCCATAAGCAAGGACCCCGCTCGGTGGTCTCCTGGGCAGCCCGAGGAAGTGGCTGGTCCAGGGGTCTGGGCCATGTCACGCCAAGTGCCCATGTCATCACTCTTCCCCCACACTGGCAAGCTCGCCCTCCTGGTGCCTCGAGCTGAAGACCCCCAGCCTTCCCCAGACACCCCTCTCCCTCACTTCCCACACGTCGCTCAGTCGCCCCTCTGTTTTCTTAGAACACACGATGCACCTGTTGGCACTCTCCTCCCTGTCACCCCTCTCCCCTCGAGAACTGTGAATTCTTCCGGCAGTGCCCTGGCTCGGGTACCTCCAGATGGCACCCCAGCACCCGCCAGCACGGCCGGTGAGCCAAGGCAGGACATGATGTTGCCACTTGCTTAAGTCCCACTGCCACAACCCCAGGGAAAACCTAACACAGTAAGGGTTAGAGCGAGGGCCGGGTGACTCCTGCAAGAGGGGCAAACACAAGCCCCTCACCGAGGAACTCGGGTGACAGGGACCTCGCTGATACTAGGGACCGATACAAAAGGAGAGCCAGAAAATTGGAATGAACAGTTGCTGATTGCAGCGTGGCAGAAATCCCTTCTCTCTTCCCATGAGGCACGGGCAGCACAGCCTGGCTGTCAGCGCCGCTGTTTTACCGACGTGCCAAGTGGGGTGTGGAGAAGGGGACGAGGAGACCGAACACCCTGCACGCTCCGAGGGAAAGAGACCCTTGGGCCGCACGGCTTGTCAAGCAGTCTTTGGAAAAAAGAAAATGAGTCTACTGCAACACAAGTATTGTGGGAAAATGAAATAGAAAGCATTCAAGCAGAGAAAGGAGGAACCGGCTCTTGCATTTCCTTACGAAGACAGACTTCTAGGGGGGGAAAAAAAAAAGACAGCCTCCTAACGCAGATAGGACAGTGGAGTGAAAGCCACGGGAGTTCCCTGATGTCCCTGTCACCAGTGATGCCTGCCACCTTCTAGGACTACCACAGCCCTTTCTCAGAAGCCGACCTCTCGTCGGTTATTTACACCAGAGTGTGAATTTGAGAATCAGCGAGAACCTGAGATCTAGAAGTCCGGTTGTTTCCCAAAACTTGCAGTACACCAGATCAACTCCAGGCCTTGCCCCAGACCAACTGAACCAGAATCTCTGGGGGGGGGGGGGGGGGGACACCCGGAACTCCATGATCTAAAAAACTCTCCTAAATAATTCTGACACAGCAGGTCGCAGACCATGGATGGCAACCACCTAGGAACGGCAACCCCTCCTGCGAGGGATGAGGAAACAGAAGACCAGAGAAAGGGAATGATCTGCCAAAAGATACAGAGGGAGCTGGTGTCGGGGGCCCAGTCTGGAAGCCAGGTCCCCCAAATCTGGGCCCACCACGCGAACCTGTGCCCCTCCCCCAGGGGGATGTACGTCCGAAGCCTCGTCTCTAACCGGACAGGGCCCTTCCCCTCCGCGGGTAACCAGTTACCTCTGCAGACCGATAAGCTTCCACTTCTGAAAATCCGTGATATGCAAAGGAGAGGAGACCCAGTGCTTCACCGGTTTGGAGTAACGGCTGTGGTTGGGGACAAAGATGGACAGCGCCGTCACCAGCTTCCTCACTATGGCCTCGTCCTCCCCCAGGACCACAAGTGTCCTCCCGCTGAGCAGGGAGTAGATGGCCGGGTGGGCAAAGGGGTACTGACGGATGAATTTTAAGGCGTTCTGGCCAGCCCTCTTTTTATGCCTCTCGGAAGAGGGGCCGCTGGGATGGGCAGAGGAGGGAGTCCGGTCTGAGCTGGTGGAGGTTATACTGCTCATGTTGCTGGCAGTGTCCGAGTAGGCGTCCAGGCTGGTCTTACTGACGTCCCGGCTGGCCAGCAGGCGCTCTGGATCCAGCTCATCAGCAGGGAAGCCTTCGGAACTGTTGTCTCGGGAAGGGTTGGCATTTTCCACCGCAAAGTCCACATGGAACCCCTGGTCCTTCTGCCTATAGCGCTGCGGGGGGATGCTCACCACTCCGTCCTGGTCCAAGGGCGTGTGGGCTGGAGTGGAGAGGGGCACCCGCAGACTGTCGCTCTCCTTCCCAATGCAGCAAGAGGTGTCTATTTGTGACGGGGGGTTTTCTAAGCTGCCCTCCTCTGCCTCGCCCAGCTCCAGCGGGCTGACGCTGGCCTGGAAGAGGATGGCTCCCTCGCTGTCATCTGCATAGGATTCTTCTTCGTTAATGGCACTTGGGTAGCTGGCCTTAAAATCGTCAGGGATGAGGGCCTCCGAGGGGCAGGTGCTGAGGACTTCAATACTGTCCTCGCTGATGGTCCTGTGGCTGACTGCTTTGCTCCGGACCACCTGGGGGCTCAGTGGCACCGTGAGGCTGGCCTGGCTGTCAGACTTGGGCAGCACAGCGGCGGACTTCTCCGTGCCCAGAACCTCGATGCTTTCGCCACTGCTGATGCTCCCTTTCATATCCATATCCAGGTAGTCCAAGTTTTCCTGGGGGTCAAGACTGCTCATTTCTGTCACTTCCGCTTCCTTGTACTCCTCATCTCCAAGTTCCTGCTCCATCTTGATGGGCACAGACTCCACGCTGGACTTGTAAGAACCAACGCTAATTAACACTTGAGGAATCGGACATTCTTCCAGAGACCTGGAAGGTGGCCTGCCTGGACCGGGCCTGGAGGGTGTGCTCTCTTGTTTCTCTGCCGCCCTGTCGTCGACCTCCACAAAATCTTCAAAGAGGAAGTTTGTTATATGCTGTTGTTTTAGAAGTGCTCTGTCAATCTGGCTGGTCAGGAGGTAGCATAAGTCTCCTCTGAACATGTGCTCTATGTGGCTGAGCTGAGCCAGAGTCTGGGTGAAATACTCAGTGTCACAGAGTTCTTCTAAGGTCTTCAACTTCTTGTCAAAACACTTGGTGGACTTTGCTTTGATGAGTTTCGGGGTATAAGCAGGTCTGCAGGTGTAAAGGTCTGCGTCAGCAGACTCATCAAGGTTAGAGGTAGTGGCTGCCTGGCTGGCCTGATCCTGGGTGTGTTCCGTCTCCCCAGAACACAGAACAGACCCCTTCAACTTTCGATGTGGGTACGAGCGGATCTGCTTCAGCAGGTCTTGATGTTCGATGATGGACTTCTCTACACTAGCCAGTTCATTGGCTTTCTCAATTGCCTGAGATGAGTAAAAGCCTTTGTCATTGGCCTTCTTCTGGATCTCCGTTTCCGTGTGCAGCACTGTCCTGGTGTAATCCAAGTCCTTCAGTTTTTTTTCAAGTTCTCCCGCAAACGCCTTCCTGTTGCCCGTCTTCAAGCACTCGGAAGCTTTGGAAAATTCAGCTGAGAGCTCCTGAAACTGCTGCATGATTTTGTGCTGGTCCGCTGAGATGTAAGCCATGCAAAAGGGCCTCACAAAGCCCCGGGCCTCCAGGTCGTACAGGGTAAGGTGATGCACATAGGCAAAGGCTCCCTCCTTGGAGTCTCCCAGCACCACCTTGGAGTCCTCCACAAAGTTCAGCTTGGGGTAGGCAGAACCAGGGGGGTGGCCCACAAAGGAGGCCTGGTAATCCACAGACATGATCCGCAAGGAGAAATAATTGAGATCGAATGTACCAAAAACTTTGGTGTCATTGGGGATGGTCAGCAAGGGTTGGGGTCCCACCTGCTCGGAGAACTCGGAAATAAGGATGAAGTCCCGAGAGAACTTGGCCCCGGACAGTTTGGACCATGGGTTGGCTCCCTGGCTGGCGAAGGGGAAGAGCGGCACCGAGTACTCCTCGGGCAAGGGGGGCTCATTGTAAGGCTCCTCTTCGTACTCCTCCTCTTTGGTGAAGGCCACCACGTCAGGGGCGCTGATCATATTTCCAGATATATGGAGAGAACATTGAGAGGAAGTGAGAAAGAATGAGAGGGTAATCAACGCAGGGAAGCCAGGCCTCTGGAAGAGGAAGCAAAGTCCCTGCGGTCTTCTTGGCGCCCTCAGGGGTACTACGCTGCCCCTCACACGCTCGAAGACTCGAACTCCCACAGTCCCCTCAGAGGTATAGCTCCTCCAGAGCCCTCAGAGGCCCATGGACTCCGCAGGTCCAGAAGACCAGGTAGGCCGGTTGTCCTCCTCTTCCTCCTCCTCCTCCTCCGGCGAGAGCGTCCGGCGCAGGACACCTGCAGCGAGGTCACCGACACTCCCCCGACCCCACCGCGACAGCAACAGCCCACCCTTGAACCAGTGCCTAACGCGGGGCTACGGGCCGCCGCAGGGGCCAGTCAAGCGTTGCCGCCCCCACCGCCCGAGGGCAGAAACCGTCGCGGCTCCGCGGACGCCACAACCCGGAGCCAGCTACCGCGGCGCCGCCATCTTGGTGTCACATGACTCGCGGTGTCTGTGGCGCGTGACCCGGAAGCGTCCGCGGAGACTTCCGAGCGGGACGGAAAAACATTGTGAGCTAGCGACAGTTTTGGGCAGACTGTCCAGCGGCCTCTCCCAAGGACGAATCGACTTACCAACCGCTGTCCGGAAGCGAAGGAAGTGGGGCGGAGGAGCGGAAACGTGCAAGGGGTCTGGGAGCGCGGGGCGGTGTGGGAGTTGTAGTTCGCGGTCCTGTGGCTCTCGCGCCGGGCGGATGTAGCCCGAGAAGGCGGGCGGAAACGGGACGCCTTCCGTGCGGGATTCCCGGCAGAGGCAGCGGATCCGGAGCCCGGCGGGCTGAAGGGACGTGACGGGCCGCGGGAGGTGGCGCTGGCGGTTCCCTGAGGCCCCAGTTCCCTTAAGGAGGGCGCCGGGTGAACCTCACCTCTGGCTTCTCCAGCATGCGTGGGCACCCGGGGGGCGGCTGCGGGCGCGGGGCCTAGGGATGATCTTCCCGGTCGCCCGCTGCGCGCTCCGCTGGCTGGGACGGCCGGGAGCCCGGACCTTGTCCCGCGCTGCCATGGAGGTGGCCTTCCGAGGCGTGCGGAAAATTCTCTGTGTGGCCGAGAAAAACGACGCGGCCAAGGGGATAGCCGACCTGCTGTCCAACGGTCGCATGAGGCGGGTAAGGAGGCGTATTTCCGATCAGCTGTGCGGGTGCGGGAGCCGTCCCCACTTTTCTCACTCCTGGGTCATTGCATTGGCTTCCTGTCTTTTCCGAACAATAGGCGTGCAGAAATATAGTTAAGATGCTTCACCCGTGTACTTGAAAACCTTGGCTCCTCCTCGTCCACAGCAGCGGTTCCCAAACTTGTCTGGTAATTGGAACCAGCTGGGGCACCGGCTCTTCTGTGGACCTGGGGTGAGATCAGAGAAGTCTGTGTTTTAACATGAGTCCCTGTAATTCGAAAACTCACGTTGTTGGGAACCACTGAACAAAGTCCTTTAACTTGGGAGTCAAGCCCTGTGCGAGCATTCCCAGCTAACTAGCTTTCCCCATCTCTGGTGCATCCCCTGCGTTCTGCAGCCCCACTGACTTTGCAGTCTGTGAATGCATATTGACGGGGCAGTACTTTCTAGGGTTTAGGATTAGAGGGAAGCTCAGCCCTATTCCTACTAGTACAAACTCCAAGAAACAGGCAAGTAAGGGATGAGAATGTGTCCTAGACAGCCTGCAGGTGCAAAGTAAGGGGAAGGTAAAAGATTTTGTATAAGAGTTGGCACAGAGGCAGCAAGAACTGTGCAGGAAAATCTGTCAAATTAAAGTGGATCGTGAAATGGTTTTCTGAAGGCCATATCTAAGAGTATGGGGCAGAAGTTCCCTGCCCTTTTTTCTTTAAACATCCCAAGGTCCTTAGACCTCCATTTCTAGTGGGAGGTCTAAGGTATAGTGGGAGCAAGAATGAATAGTGGGAGCAAGAGCTGGTGTTGTCTAGAGTTCAGGCCTCGGACCCCTCACACAGAAAACTGCAGTAGCTTTCTCTGTAGCCTTTCACTCTTGAAATTCTCCATTGCCAAAGTGACTTTATAAAACAGACAGGACCCCAGTAATCCCCCACTTAAAACCTACATTGTTTGTCTCAAATGATGCAGAAAGCGCATTTGATAAAAATTTAATCCCCTTCATGATATAGGCATTTTTTGACAATCCCATTACTAACTTTAGCCAGAGGGCGAAAGACTGAAAGCTTTTCCTCTGAGATCAGGAATGAGACAAGATTGCCTGTTTTCACCATTGCTACCCAAAATTACTAGAAGTTCTAACTAAAGCAATTAGGCAAGAAAAAGAAATCTAAATTAAAAAGAATTAAAAATATGTCTATTTGCAGACAATATAATCTTATAGAATAGAAATCCTAAAGAAG
>CM052891.1:42859295-42877589 GCA_028534135.1 Potos flavus
CCTCCCCCAAACAGTCGGACCCGGACTTCCTGCCTCCTCGGCGTGTGTGTTCTGAACTCGGCCTTCCCCTGATTCTTCCCACAGGGACTTTCAGAGCCCTGAGCTGGCCAGGAGGCAGAGGAAGAACCCAGGGGCCGGAGGCCAGAAGCAAAAGAGCCCGGGCCAGTTCCACAGACACGGGGTCCATGCCCAAGAAACCCCGGAAATGCAGCCTTTGCCACCAGCCTGGACACACTCGTCCCTTCTGTCCCCAGAACAGATGAGGCAGGGCAGGGGAGAGAGGGCCGCTTCCTCAGACCTGCCCCTTTCCTCTCGGGAATAACTCTTTTTACTAGGACCTTCCCTGCCCTGGAGGCCTTGAGGAAAGCGATGGCTTCTGGAGCCTGGCCTGCCTGTGCGCGGGAGCCAGGATCCAGACTGCTGTCTGGAGAAGTCCGTCTCAGGTGGACGGGGACCGTCGGCCTGGGGCTTCTCGCTGCTGGCGCCGCGGAGCAGTTAGCAGCAGGCTGGGCGCATCCCGTGCTGTGGCCTCCAAGGCTTTCTTCCCTTCTGGAAGGTCCCCTGGAGGGACCGGCACGCCTGGTCCAGGCTCCGGGCAGCCTGGACGGGGTTCCACTCGCAGACATTCTGAGAAAGGAGGGTGCAATGCAAGAACGTGGCTCTTGCTCTAAAATCCTGTCTATCGAAGAAGCTTTGTTTTTCTTTCTCCAGACGCAGCTGCGCCCAGGACACCCCAGAGCGCGCGTGCCTTAATAAAGAATCCTGCCCTCTGCTCTGGTGGGCGTGGCACAGTGTGTGGTGACCGGTGGCAGAAGGGGCGGGCACGGACCCCGGCCAGTGCTCGGGGGACCTCTCGCCGACCTCTGCCCCTCTTGGCCTCTCCTCCCAGCCTGAGCCCTTCCTCCCGGTCCGCGTGGTGGGCGGTGAGCCGAGCTGCTCCCAGCCCCACGAGCAGCTCGCCCCGCCGAGCAGAGCAGAGACCGTATGAGACCATGCGCTTCCACGCTGCGCAGAGGGGGCCCGTCCCTTGTGTCTTTACAAAAAACCTGTGAGACGTAACCATGTGGTTCCATTTTGCTGCTTAGAGATAAGCAGGGATGGGTGCAAGTTGCCCAGAGTCACATTGCTGGTGGATGAAGAAATGAACCGTCCTCACTCTCGGACTCTGGCCGCGTACCCTCCAGTTACACAAGTGGCTCTTGGAGCATCTGCACAGTGGCGTGGGTCACGGCCCTGCGTTTGTGTTTTAGTCCCCTCCCCCACAGCCCTCAGCCACCACCAGTCTACTTTCGGTCTTGGTGGATTTACCTCTTTGGAACAGTCTGCATAAATGGGATCACAGAGCCTGTGACCTTCTGTCTGGCTTCTCTGCTTTTGCATATGGTCTGCAAGCCTCATCCACGAGCGTGTGTTCCCACCAACAGCGCACGAGGCCTCACCTCCTCGCCAATGTGTATTTTCCTTGACTTTCGTTATGGGCGTCCTAAGGGGCGAGAAGTGTTCGCTCACGGTGCTTTTTTTTTTTTTTTAAGATTTTATTTATTTGACAGAGAGACACACAGCGATAGAGGGAACACAAGTGGGGGGAGTGGGAGAAGGAGAAGCAGGCTTCCTGCCACGCAGGGAGCCTGATGCGGGGCTCGATCCCAGGACCCTGGGATCATGACCGGAGCCGAAGGCAGTTGCTTAACAACTGAGCCACCCAGGCGCCCCGCTCACTATGCTTTTGAGTTGCATTTTCCTAATGACCGTGGGTGCCAAGCATCTTTTCACATGCTTATGGGCCATTTGTGTATCTTTGGAGAAACAGCTTTTCAAGTCTTTCACCCGTTTTTCCATTGGGTTGTTTTGTTGTTGCATTACAGGAGTTTCTTATAGATTCTGGATTTTATTTTATTTATTTTTTTAAAGGTTTTATTTATTTATTTGACAGAGAGACAGCGAGAGAGGGAACACAAGCAGCGGGGGTGGGGGAGGGAGAAGCGGGCTTCCTGCCGAGCAGGGAGCCCGATGCGGGGCTCGATCCCAGGACCCTAGGATCAGGATCTCAGCCAAAGGCAGATGCTTAATGACTAAGCCACCCAGGCGCCCTAGATTCTGGATTTTAGACGGATTTGGGGATTTTAATCTTTCCACGGATAACTCCTGTGTATGCCGAACCAAAAACTGCTGGGGTGGATTATAGCAAGGTCAGACCCAGCTTGGGTCCTTGCTCTCCCCGGGTTTGCGCCTTAACCGCTGAGCCTGAGCGGCCCCGTTTGTGACAGGCCGGTGGTACTGACCTAGGGGAAGGTGACTCACAGCCGGGCCCGATGTCATGAGAATGTCCCGAACAGAACCCGTGAGGGAGTTTTAGGAGCGTTCAGGTGATGAGAAATTAAAACTTCCCCCACCTTCCCCCACCTTCCCCCACCTAACGGTGATGGAAAGGTGTGAACCGCTGAAATGACCCCCATCTGCAGCTTGTGCCGTGCGGGACCGAGGTGAAAATGACCCCGACTTATTGCGCACCAGGCCAGGTGGGTCACGCAGCACGTGCCAGCCTCCCCACAAGGCAGCACCCAAGGCCCGTCTGCTGGTGGAGACCGAGCCTCCGACGGGGAAATGCTTTCCCCTGCAAGCCGCCACGCTAGAATCGGAGTCTGCCGCCATGCCTACCCCTCGAAGCTCTGGGAGAATTCACGCCTTTCTCCACGCCGAGGTGAGAGCCCACCGGCAGGGTGGAGCCCCCGGCCACCCCTCGGAGAAGAGGAAGCTGGCCGGCAGACACACGTCCCCACCGCACCTCGGGCTGCCCCGAAGGACTGCAAGAGGGGGCCACCCTGCACAGCTGCTGCTGTCGGAGAGAATCGTCTCTGATGCCTCCTGGTCTGGGAGGAGCCGGAAACCCCATGTCAGCCCCCTGCCCTGCCCCCTGCCCCTCCACGCGTGCCAGGCCCAGTGCGCCCCACGGCACCGCGCCACGTCAGCCACTCGCTCTCGGGACAACGAGAGGAGACCCTGCTGCCCTGTGGGGTAAACTCACAGCCGCCCCCCCCCCCCTTCCGTGGCCTGCTGCAGCCCACGACGTCCGCCGTTCAGACTGCGGGATCATGGAGCCCGAGTTCCCTGGGCCAGACCACAAGGGTGGTGCGGGTCCCACTAGCGCGCCAGGGGGTGCCACTGCTGTCCACTGGCTTTCCCTTCGAGGGACAGACGTGTGCACCCTTCCCTGCCTGACACCGCCGGCGTTCCTGCTGGGAGGTGGTGCCCCAGGCTGTGAGGTCACGGTCGGACGCGCTCGAGAGCCGGGTCTTCCCACCAGCCTGAAGGCCCGGCCGCAGGAGCTCAGTCGTCTTGGGAAATCTGCAGCCGGGCAGAGAGGGCCCAGGAGCGCTTTCCCCGGACCATTCCCGTTGGTCTCTGGAACACACGCCCTGGGCTTCATCTGCTGCAGCCTTACTAGCTTCCTCCCTGAGTCGAATGCCACCAAATTATAATGGTACTGGGGGGGGTTCTTTTTTAATATCTTTATTGTTCTGATACCAAAAGTGTACTTCTGAAAAATCCATGTGTGAGCCGTAGGTGACGGACCAGGTGAGGGCCCTCGTTTTAGGGAGAACAGGACAGAGCTGGAGCAGTGGCCTCGGACCACGAGCCGTTCCAGCCCCGCCCGGGCCCCCGGGCCCCCGCCAGCCACGTAAATGGCCGGCTACCTAAATTGCCATCTGAAGGCGAAGGGCCGTTTGCCACCAGAACTCAGGAAGTGCTTTCCTCGCCTGCCTCAAATGCCAGCTCAGGCAATCAGGTGGCTCCTCGCCAAAGTGACAGTTCCTCCCCGCCCCTCCCCGCACTCCAGGGACGTGTGGCGAGCCGCAGACAGCAGGCACAGCTCAGGGGAGTGTGCCTCGATTTCCACGGTCCGCTCCAAGTCGTCAAGTCTGCAGAAAGGGGGTTAGGAGCCCGCAGCGATGGGGCAGTGCGGCCAGGGTGGTGGGGGGGACAGGCTCCCCCTCCACTCCCCGCCCTGGGTTCCCCCCCACCCCCCACCCCAGGCTCCCGCCTCTCAGTTGTACCTGCTCTCCCCTTCCTGCCCACCCGGGGCTCTGGGCTGGTTTTCTGGCCTGTTGACCAAAGTCCTTCCAGAATGCAGTTTGGCGAGCTCCTTCAGGGTCTGAACACTGAATACTTTCCACTCCCAGGAATGTCTATGCCATAGTTCGTGTGCACAGAGACTTTCTTCAGGGTGTTTTGGCTTAAGTACAGTTTTCCCCCGCTTATCTTTGGGGGCTACATCCCAAGACCCACAGTGGATGCCTAAAGCTGCAGATAGTACCAAACCCTATATACACTGTTTTACTATGTCTTTTCCTATGCTTACATATAAATGAGAAAGTTTAATTTCTAAATAAGGCACAGTAAGGAAGTCACAATACCTAATAATAGAACCAAACAATATATTGTAATAAAACGTACGCGAATGTGGGCTCTCCCTCTCCAACTACCGTATTGTACTGTACCCACCCTTCTTCTCGTGGGGACGTGAGATAGTACAGTGCCTGTGGGATGACGCCAGGAAAATGACGTGGGCGGGATGACGTCAGGAGAATGACGTGGGCGTGGTGCCCCAGCGTGAGGCTGCTATGGACACGATAGGTGGGGAGGATCACCTGTTTCTGGTCTGCAGTTGGCCACGCAGAACTGAGACCGCGGATAAGGGGAACCGCAGGTAAGGGGGACTGCTGGCATAGCAAAGATCGGAACAACCGGGCAGGCCAGCTCTAGGGAATGAGCGGTACCCGCACTTGAGGGATTATCCCACAGCTAAGTACTCCTGAAGAGAAGGGCCTACAAGGGGATGTACAGAAAGGAAACATTTTATATATGGTAAGATTTATTCTAGAGTTATGTTAGGGTGGAAGAGAGAGCGGTGGCATATTTTGTATTAGTAAGTTTCTATTTGCCATGGGGGGGTTGCTCTCTTTTATCTGCACCGGTGACCCCTTCCTTCTGAGCAGGGGGCGTCTCTGCCATACCACAGTCATCTGAACTCTTGGCTTTGGGTCACTTGGTAAAGCTAAACGGAGGACATGGATGGCCTGCTTCTGCCACTGCGGCCATAGTCTTAAGACATTTAGACCCTGAGCTGAGACCGCAGTGACTTGGACTTGTCCTTGCATTAACAGGGCGAATGAAACTGCCAAGCAGCTGCTCTGGGCACCCAATGGGCTGGCCCAGCACACAAGGCCCCGAAAAGCCTTCTGGCAAAATGATGATTTGTTTCCAGTTCTCTGGCTAGAAACCGAGGTCCCAGACATTGTTAACCCTGGGGAGGTGATGTAACCACGAGCGCCTCCTTTCTCTCCCTTTTAATTCATTTCTGATTTTTTCTTCCTGAAATGGTGCCATGAGAATTTCAGAGCCCCCTGAAGCCCGAGGCCTCCACAGAGGGGACCGCGTGTTGGGGTTTGATCATCGAAGAGGGGCTCTGGACCCAGCTGGCTCCCGGACTGCTGCCCCTGGCCATGTCCAGCCAGCCCTTCACCAGGGGTCCTGAGGAGCACGGCCTTGGTCAGACGCGGGCCTGGCATCGGGCGCCCCTTGCCGCGCTCAGGCTTTGTGACACTGGTCAGCGGGGGAGGCAGCAGGGGCCCACAGTCGGGGGCGGGGGCGCTTTCCTTTGGGCCAAGCACTGAGCTAACACCGCACACCAGCATTTATCCCATACAGCCGCCCGAGAAGTTGGTATTCCACAGTCCCCCATTTTCCCGACAAGAATACCAAGGCCCGCCTCCGTCTGCCTCCGGGTCTTTCCCTTGCCCACTCTCGGCCACCATGACAGCTGCTCAAAGCCCCCTGTGCACCAGTCCCCAAGCCAAGTGATCTGAATGGACCTCGGCTAAACCAGTCTCTCGCCCTTTGACCCTCACCACAGCCTCTCTGTGGAGCCCCCCTGCCATCTGAAGGCCCCTGAGGCAGAGAGCCCTCATGACCTCCGGGGGCGGCCCCCCGTCCTGCACCCAGAGGCGCACAGACACAGCTCATCGGTCCCGGGCACTGGCCCTCAGACGAGAGGGGACATTGATCCTGCTCCCTGCCTCATACTCACAGCACAAAGGGGTGGGGGTGGCCTCAGGAAATACGACGGGACGGGAAGGAAAAGAGCAGGATGGGAACAGCGGCTGTAGTGACACTCATGGCCCAGAGCCCTCCCCAGGCCCCACTTGTCATCTGTGGTGACAAAGTGAGCCCCAGCCATGGCTCCTGTGGGGCCCCTGAGATGCTGTTGCTTCCCTGTCTGGGGGTGGGGGTTCCCCCACTTGTGGAGCCACAGAGACATCACGTTTCCCTGAACACTGACGTGCTTGCCGAGGGGCTGGGGGTCAGCCCTACCCGCCACAGAAGGCACAGTCAGGGTTTGAGAGAGTAGACCTCGGGGGAAAAAAAAGTCCCACACTCGTTGGTCCCCGTCACTAAAGTGAAACACCACGATTCTTGTAATACTATCTCTCCACATAACCTACTTTTCCAGTTACACCCTCACTCCTCCAGGCTGATCCCAAGACCTGTGGCCGAGCTTCCAGAAGTCCAAAGAGCTGTGTATAAGAGCCCAAGCCCAAATCACACAGGCATCTGAAGTTTTCCTTTTATTCTTACTCACATTCTTTGAGGCATAGCTTTGCTTCAGCGAGGACACCAAAGCCAGGAGGGATGCCTGGGAGGGGGGCGAGGCGGAGCTCTCTCCCCATCCTGCCAGGCCTCAGTGGGAACCCGGCGGGGCGCAGTTCGTCTTGGCGCTGTGTGTGTGGAGGCCAGGCCTGCCCCGCCCGCCTCTCTGGCGGCGCACGGCCTCTGCTCTCCGGCCGCGGGGCATCCTCGGCTCCAGGCAAGGCAGGCGGCACAGGGAACCTCCGCTCCCTGACCCCCCCAGGGGCCTCTGCTTCCGGAAGAGAAAACGGCCCAGGTGGAGAGAAAGGGGCCTTCTCCTGAGGTATGAGGTGGGCAGCACATCAGACTGAGCCCCTGCTCCAGGCCAGAGGGGACAGCTCGACAAGCCAACTAGACACGCAGGTGACATCGGGAGACGCAGCCTTCAAACCCGCCCCAGAGCCACAATCCGGTGGGGGGGGGGGGGCGGGTAGCAGGTGACTCCGGCCCCTGGGGGACGAAACAAACACACAGGCTTTAGCGCCCAGCGCCAGAAGCCTCGAGATGCCTGGAGCTGGCACCCGAGGAAAGCGCTAACTCACCCTCTGGACAGAAAAACGGAGCTGCCTTTATCCCCTGCCTAGGACAGCAGAAGCCGTGTTCTGTCCGTGCGTTCACTGCTGGTGACGAAGGACCGAGCCCGAGGTCCTAGGGGCAGCCCGAGGGCTGATGGGGCATGTGTGCGGGCCAGCTCTCCGGGCTGCCTCTGGGCACAGCCAGCCGAGCTCTCGGGGCCTGGGGGGGGAGGGCGGGAGGGCGGGGGCTCCCGTGACCGCTGCCCACATGCATGCTAACCCCTCTTTTATTCTGGCTAAAGCGAGAGAGAAAGTGCTCTCCAAAGGCCCAGAGTGGGGGCACTCCCCGCTCCCCCGCGTTGGAACGCGCGCAGGCCGCCCCGTCCCCACCCAGCTAGAGCAGCCACTCCGGGGCCTGCAAGCCGCTGTACAGCGCGAAGCCCAGGTCGTCGATCTCCTCCACGCGCAGGCTGCTGAAGAGGTTCACGCCGGGGTTGAAGTGGCAGGGCAGGCTGGCCCGCTCCAGGCTGTCGATGAGCGCCTCCAGGGCCTGCCGGAAGCGCTCCCCCAGGGCAGCCTCGGCCCAGTCCGCCTCGGCCTCCCCCAGGCGCAGCACCACCTGGCTCAGGTGGCACCGGTCCAGCCGCCCCAGGGCCGGGTGGCCGCGGCAGACCCCACACAGCAGCCGCAGCAGCCGCCGGCGGGTCCCGGCGTCACGGTCATCCAGGGCCCGCAGCCTGGCGGCCTCTGCGGGGTACCAGTCCTGCAGCCAGAGGTTCCCAGCCAGCCCCTCCAGGGGCCAGGCCAGAAGGAGGGGATCTTGGGCGGCGGCACCACCGGGGACAGCCAGCAGCACGGCGACCGTGAGCTCCAGGCGCTCGTGCTGCACCTCGAGCAGCAACTCCTCCGAGGCCACGCTGGGCCGGATCAGGCACCCAAGGAGGCCGCCAATGGCCGGCCAGTTGACGGAGGAGGCCAGGGCCTTGCGGAGCAGCTCCAGCAGGACGCGGGAAGAGAGGTAGCCGCCCACCAGGAAGCGGTCCCAGGGGCTGCTCCCGCGGGGACGGAACTCCAGCTGAGTCCTGCGCACGGCCCAGCAGCGAGGGTCCCTGGCCACAGTGTCCAGCCCAGGCACCAGGCTCCACAGGTCCCCCTCGAGCACCAGGGGAACCAGGAGACGCACGCGGTCGGCCGCCCCTGCCTGCAGCCCGTCGTAGAGCGGCCCGCTGGGCACCAGCGCCCCGAAGGGCAGTTCCGGGAACTTGTTCCGCAAGTAGGCCTGCAGCTCAAGGGCGATGTCGCCAGCCAGCTGTTTGGCCAGAGCCACGTGGGTCGCTGGGATGGTCACGTGGTCCCGCTCGAACGCCAGCAGCTTCTCCTGGAACGTCAGGCACAGCGGTGCTGGGGAGCTAAGTGGAGGCGACATCTGAGGACCGGCGTCTGTGGGCCCCTCTGCGGAACGAAGGGGTCAGGGACCATGTCAGCAGACCCCCATCAGGACCCCCATTAGGAGCCACCATGTCTCGGTGGCAGGAGCCTTGGCACAACCCAGGAGGTTAGGAGGGCAGAGAAACAGGCTGCCGTTCAACACGCCAAGAGGCCACAGTCCTGGAGCAACAGGGACTTGCCTAGGTCACACGGTCAGTCAATGCAGAGCCTGGGTTCCATCTCCCAAATGGGGCCACCGGGGGGGGACCCTCCCAGGCCGGAGGGGAAGGGGTGCCCCTCACCTGGGGCAGCCATTGAGGGGGCAGGGAGTGCCACGGGCTGGCTGAGAGCAGCGGGCGGGGTCCGGGGCTGTTGACGTGGCGTGGACTTGAGGAGACTCAATTCCTTCCAGCTCTCCTCCAGGCCTGTGCTGTCCCCCTTGGCGTCATCCTCATCTCGAGGGCTGGTGGCCCTGTCGATGAGCTGCAGGCAGAGTGACACCGCGCAGAGCACCTGAGCCCTGGGCGGCCATGCCAAAGCCGGGGGCAACGCCAAGCAGGTTGCTGGGGTAGAGAAGCAGGTGCGCGCCCCGGGCCATCCCCACACCCCCTCACCCCTGCAGGCCCAGCCCCGCCGTCCTCCTCCCCCAGGAGTACGAGGCTCAGCCCGGCCTTACCCGCTTCACAGCCAGGGTAGCAATCCCCAGCACGGCGGCCCCGCCCACGCCCAGCACCAGGCGGGCATTGGCCAGGAGGAAGTCCACGGTGCCGCCCAGCGCCTCGTCACGCTGCTTCCCCCGCTTCTGGGAGAACTCTGCCATGGTCCGTCTGCCTGTAAGAGAGCCCGGGCGCAGAGACAGCTCTGGGGGGGGAGGCGGCCAGCTGGCCAGTGGGGCAGACCCCATCATGCTGGGGCTGCCCCAGGTAGAGCCTGTGAGGGGCGTTCCTGGGAATTTCTCAGAAGGGGTTTCTTGGGAGGAGATGGGGAGTTGCCCAAGCTCCCTCCCTCAAACCCGCAAATAGCTCCCCCGCGCCCTAATAGGGGAGCTCCTGCAGAAAGGCCCTGAGACTTGGGGCAGGTGAGAAAAAGAGACCCAGCTTCTCCATCCCACCCTCAGGGACCCCTGACATCACCTAAGACTGAGAGGTGAGTCTTACATTGCTACCCGCATTTTAGAGACCCGGACCCATGACTGCAAAGCGTCCTGACTCTGGCCCACTCCCAGAGCCCAGTCGGTCTCCTGGGGCCTGCAGCCAGCAACTCGAGGTGGCTTCATCCTGCTTCCTAACCAGGTCTGGGCACAGGCAGGAGGAAACCAAGGCCCAGAGAAGACACAGCCTGGGGGTCCCGGACAGCCTGCCCTGGAGGGCCCCTCAGGCCTGGAGGGGAGACTTCAGTGAAGCTCAGGGGGCCACAATCCCCCCCCCAAATCTCAACAGGGTAGCCCCCAGAGGGAGAGCAATAGACTCAAAGGACAGGGTGAGTGAGGTGGCCCAGGCCGCCCAGGGAGGCACATGCCAGTCAAGGCTGAAAGCCTGGCTGTGGGGGCAGCAAGCAATTTAACTCTATAAAGACCCCAAACGGGATGCCTGGCTGGCTCAGTAGGGAGAGCATGTGACTCTTGATCTCTGGGTCGTGAGTTCCAGCCCCACATTCAGCGTAGAGATTATTTAAAAATAAATAAATAGTAAAGGACACTCCCTCTTCCCCCAACAGAGAAGCGGTCTAGCACCTCTGGACAGGGGCCTCCCTGGGCCCCTCAGGTTTGGGACAATGGCAGGGGCAGCGGGGGTGGGGGAGCAGCTGTCCTCAGAGGCTAGAAGCCCAAGCAACAGAGAAGGGACGATGAGAACCCAAAGCTGCGTGTTCACCTGCAAAATGGCACGGCCGTGGTGAAGAAGGGTTTACAAGTGGGGAGCCCAGAACTGTAAGGTTGGGTACGGCCAGGCTCATGGGAAGTGGAGGCAGAGATCTTTCCCAGGCCCAGGACACCAGGCTCCAGCCTCAGGTTCTTCCCTCGGGCCCTGAGAGCTTGGTGGGGTGGGGGGGAAGGTGTGTGACCAGAGGTGCAAACTCATGGGAAAGGTCAGATACCAGGCAGGCAGAACTGTCTGCGGATGCCTCAGTAGATAACCCTGGGCTCAGACTAGCTCAGGCACCAAGGACTTGTGCCC
Organism: Potos flavus; assembly: GCA_028534135.1. NCBI lineage: Eukaryota > Metazoa > Chordata > Mammalia > Carnivora > Procyonidae > Potos > Potos flavus. The sequence goes on from CM052891.1 coordinate 42,870,100, forward strand.
TCTCTGCTTGGCTGTGGGTGTCCAGGGCTCGGTTGCCAGGTGACCAGATGCCTAGAGCAGTTGGGGCCTGAATCACCGCCGGAGTCAGCCCCAACCCCCGCCCGCAATTTGCCCAGACTAAAAATAGGACAAGAGGGCTGTGGGGCCTGGGTTGGTCAAAGGCTGGGGGGGCGGAGGTGACCCACCAAGGCCCTGCAGCCACTTATAGTTTTCTCATCGCTGATCAATACTGCCAGCTGGACCAAGAATCCACTTGCAAACTGTAAAGCGCTGTAAATACCTATCCTGTCTAAACTGCACTCAGCCCGACCCCTGGCGGGGTCGCGCAGGCCCCAAACCGAAGCCTTCCAACTCGGGGAAGGGCGAGAGGGCACGGGTGGTTATAAATAACCCGACTCAGCGCCCTGAGATGCCTTCCGTCCTTCCCCTCCTCCGCCACACCTGCTGCCCGGGGCCAGGGCTGAGCGGGCCGCGCAGCAACCCCTGATGGGCCTGTGAGGGCCTGGTTCAAGGGGAGGGCACCCAGGCCCCGAGAAACGCAGTGATGTGCCCAAGACGTGAAGGGGCAGGCTAGACATTCGAACTCCAGCCCGGGTCCCAAAGCCCTTCCCTCCTTCCCGGGCCTTGACTGCGGGCCCCGGCGGAGACCACGCCCCCGACCTGCGTCCGACGCACGCTCCACGCCCGGGCCTGGGTGACCAGGGTCGCCCAGCCACACTCCGGCTGTACGTGCGCCGCGGCTTCAGCACAGCGACCGGAGGACACGGCGGCTGTGCTTGGGCCCCCGAGCCCAGACCCGCCTGGGAATGGAACTCGGAGGACCCGGGAACAGAACACCGAGGCCCGGGGGTGGCCGCTGACCTCCGACGCACGCAGACAAGCTCCAATCGGAGCGCCCGGAGCCCCTCCCACGTTCCAAAATACTGAGCGGCTCGCCAATGACGAACCGGTCACGCCCCCTCGTGGACAAACACGGTCCCTCGGGGGCGGGACTCTCGGACGCACCCCAGATTTAAAGGCGTAGAGCTGAATTCGGGACTAGATAGAAGGCGGTATGGGGGCGGTGACCCGGGTTCGGAATGAGTGGGTCCCTAGGGCGCGTGTGAAGGCGCGTGTGCTGCGTGTGAGGCAGCGGTGTAGAGAAAGCAGCCTGGGCTTACGTTGTTTCCGGGGCGTGGCAAACAGGTGGTGCCTGGCCCGAAGGCCAGCTTGCCTGATCCTTTAGGTCACCCTGAGTGTGCCGTGGGGGCTTTGTTATTTTATCTGTTGGCCCGCCAAGCACGCAGCGCGACTTAGGAGGCTACCCTGCCACTTGCTCCATGTGACCGTGTGCGGGCCACTTCTCCATTCTGGCTTCAGTTTTCTTTCCTGTGAAATGGGTATCACAAGGCCCCCTCCTCCCCTACGAAGGATGATTGTGCATATAACCTGTGGCTCACTCAGCTTTTATTTATTGGGGACCTACTATGTGCCGGCTGGTGAGGGAGCAAGGAAATAAAGAGACAAGGGTGGGTGTTGACTTTAAGCGGGAATAATAATAAGGTGCCACTTACTGAGCGCCTGCTGTATGCTGCGACTTACACCTGCGTTTGTTTCTGGCGGCAACCTGAGGAAGCATTTCACAAATGAGGAAACTGAGGCCAGGAGCAGACCTGGGGTTTGCCCAGAGCCCTAGGACCTAAGGACCGAGGCATCCTGCTACCATTGGTCGCCATGCAGGGCCCAGTGAGGGGATAGAGACTCCCGGGTCCGTGCGCCCCCAGGCCTGGGTCCATAATCTCTCCAAACGTCATGGCCAGCTGCTGCAGCAGCCCAGGAGACAGTGTTTGGACCTGCAGGGTCTGTGATACCCCGCCCCCCCATAGGTCGCTGGAACTTAGCCTACGAAGGCTTCGGGAGTACAGGAGGAAAGCGGACTTTTCGAGGCCCTTCCGGTCAGCGAACAGACGGGGACACTGAAGCCCAGGGAGGCCCAAAGCGCCTGGCGGGGCCGGCGCTTCCCCGCGGCGCGCGGGTGCGCGGGCTGGCTAGGGGCGCGGCCGGGGCTCCGCCTGCCGGGCCGGCCCGGGCGGGGGCGGGTTAAAGGGGCGGGGCCGGCGTCGGCCCAGCCCGCGGCTCGCCCAGCCGCCCCCCGCGCCCGGCCCGGCCCGGCAGCGAGAGCGGCGCCATGGAGTCCACCGGGGTGCTGCCGTTCGTGCGCGGCGTGGACCTCAGCGGCAACGACTTCAAGGTGAGCCGGCCGGGCGTGGGGCCGACCTCGCTCCAGGCCGTCTCTTCCGCTCGGGCCCGCGCGGGTCTCCGCTTCCTGTCCTGCCCGCCTCCGGGTCCTGCGCCGCCGGAACCGCGGACCGCGCGGGGCGCGGATCCTCTCGGCGCTCGCGACCCCGCCTGGAACGGACCCCGGTGCCTCGGCTCAGGGCGAGCACGGGAAGACCCGGGGCAGGCCAGCGCCTGGCGAATGCTGGGGCGCGGAGTCACGCCAGGGAGCGAGCAGTGCTGGGGGCCCCCACCCCGTGTCTCAGTCCGGGGGTCTGGGCCCCACCCGGGCCAGAGAGTGGCCTGGGGGTCTGCGAGCTTCTGCTCCCGGCTCCCCGGCCCTCCGTCCCCGCCCCTCTGAGGTCACACGCCCAAGCCAGGCCCTGACTCATGGCCGGCTTTGCTACCCGGGCTGTCGGGGGGGGGGGGGGGGGGGGGGGGGGGGCGGGTCTGAAGCACAGTCATCACCGCCCTGTCTTTGCCACCACTACCCCATCCTGTGTGGTCTTGGGCAAGTCACTTCCCCTCTCAGAGCCTGGGTTTTCTCATCCGGTGAAGGGGCAACCAAGTAGCCCTCTTGGGGGCGTGGATTTGTTGGTGTGGAGACTGGGCAGGAGTAAGGCCTCTGGTGGGAGTGGTAGAGACTGATAGAGGAGGGCCACAGGGAACTGGAGCCCAGCCTTCCAGCTAGCCGGTGGGAAAGATGGTTCTAGAGGGTCAGGAAGGAGGTGGGCAGGAGTGGAAGTGAGAGCTGGCCCGGGAGAGGGAGGGTCAGCCTGGGCGGCAGGGTGGGTAAGTGAGCAGACTCAGGCTGGGGTGAGTGGAGGGTCAGCCTGGGTCTGCAGGGGTGGGGGGCGCAGGCTTTCCCTGAGGTTAGGTTGGGCCACTGCTGAGGAGACAAGCGGGGCCTTCCTGCATTTACCCAGATGTGCACGCGCCACTTTCCTCTGCCCCCGTCCTCACTGTCCTCACCTGGGGTCTCATGGACCTCGCCAGACTGGGAGAGTCTGAGTCACCAGCCGGGAATGTGGCTGTAGGGGGCCGAGGACACCGGCCAAGGACCCCAAAGTCACATGATGTCTCGGATTGCCCGCTGTAAGGGCTAGGGGTACCGCGGTGGGCATTGGAAGGTGTTCACGAAGGCATGAACGAGGCTGTGCCTGTGCGGATGGCGACCTGGGGCCTCACACAGGGGGTTGGACCTTGCCAAGAATGGCTTGTATGCTGATGGCCGGGTGGGGGCCTTGGTGGAAGCTCGGGGGTGCCCCCATCTCTGGCGGCCTAGCGAGGGCCTGGGATGGTGGGGAGAGGCATTTGAGCCGAGCTAACCGCACCGCTGGGCACTGGGGACAAGCCAGTTCCGTCCTGGCCCGCTCAGGGCTCAGAATCCGCGAGATTGTAGGCCAACAGCCATCCTGATTGTTAGTCTGTCCTTGCACTTTTGGTGTGGGGGCTTTTACTCGCCCCACTCCGTTGATGAAGTCGAGGCACAGAGTGGCAAGGTGACCTGTCCAGCGAGCTGGTAAGAGGCGGCCCTGTTGTTCTCTGAAGGCTCCCATGGGCGTGGGGGCCACCAAAGGTGGTAGAGCAGGGGCACCCCTTGCCCAGACCAGTCTCACCATGATGCCCCGCCCCCCCCAGGGCGGCTACTTCCCTGAGAATGTCAAGGCCATGACCAGTCTGCGGTGGCTGAAGCTGAACCGCACAGGCCTCTGCTACCTGCCAGAGGAGTTGGCCGCCCTGCAGAAGCTGGTAAGGGGCTTGGGGCAGTCAGGGAGGGTTGGTGGGCAGGTGGGCAGATCCGACGCAGAAGGGAGATGACCTAGAGGAAGATGCTGACAGCCACGAACAGAGCTGGCAGGGAGTGAGTGAGCACCCTGTCCCAGGAGGTGTGCAAGAAAAGATGGGCTGTGTGAGGGAGGGAGAGAGGGAGGCTGCAAGTGGTGGCCTGGGTCTGTGTGGTTGAGGGCCCCCTGGATGGTGCAAGGTTTTAGTGGCGGATGGGCACTCTGTAGGCGCCCTACCCTCACTGCTGAGCCTCTGCTCCCCTGTCCTGGCCCAGGAGCACTTGTCCGTGAGCCACAACCACCTAACCACGCTTCATGGGGAGCTGTCCAGCCTGCCGTCACTGAGGGTGAGTGCTGCCTCGGGCCACCGAGCTCGGGGGTGGGGGCCGGAGTCCAGGCAGTGGCGTGAGGGTGGCGCCAGACCCCAGGTGGACCAGCCCCGCTGCCTGTCCCATGTCAGACTCAGAGGCCTGTTCCTAAAGGGGAAGGGATACCACGATGCCCCACGGCCAGTAACGCGTGGGGAAAAAAGGTAAAAAACCCAACCTCCCACCTGCTTTTAGACGACAGATATCATAAGAACAGCTGATACTAGCCAAGTGAGCGCTGTTCCAACTCTTCCTCCTGGATTTTTCCATACAATCCTGACCTTCACCAAGTTCACAATGAAGATGCTTGGCCACGCTTGGCCAGAGAGCCAGGTCACTCGCCCGAGGTCACTTGCCCGAGCCATGGGAGAACTGGGGCAGGGTGGGGTTTGGCCCTGACGAAAAGTGGTCAGGGCAGTCCTGTCGCCTCTCGGCTCCCCACGGAGCCTCTGACATCCCAGAACTTCAGGCCCCCATCTAGACCCTTCGGGCCCTGGTGAGGGTTGTTCCCATCCAAGGCCAGAGCCCTCAGATGTTAAAACTGCAGCCTCTGGACCTGGGCGGCCTGAGTTCAGATCTGCGCCCCCACCGCTTCCTGGCCTCATGACCTTGGACAAGTTCCTTCCACGTTCAGGGGAGGGTTTAACAGGTGACAGCTCCGAAGCCACAGTGTGGTCCTACACAGACGCTAGGGCTGAAGGAAAGGTGGCAGCAGCTCCATTGGTGCTCACAGTCGTGGCACCATCCTGTGGCCTGTCCTCTCTACCCCTCAGACTTTCTGAGGTTTCAGTCCTGAGAAGATAGAAAACAGTGCTCTCGGTCCACACTCTGAGTTCGCTCTGGTCCAGCCCTCTCCCTCTGTCCTAGAAACTCTGCCTCAGAGCTACTCCCTTATCTTGCCCTCTGGCATGGGGAAGCTCTTCCTCAGGTTCCCTGAGGACCCCGTGCTGGGCTCTGGGACACATGCGAGCTGGGCTTTGAGGTATGAATAGGAGCTCATCAGGAAATGCTCACCAGGTGGAGGGACTATGAGCAAAGGCCAGGCTAGGACAGCACTTGGGCCTCTGGTGGGCTTCCGAGGGCGCTGTCCTTCCCTGATCTCTCTGCCGCTTCCTGGGGGTGGAAGCCAGAAATCACAGACTCTCGTGGTTTCTCCCCAGGCCATTGTGGCTCGAGCCAACAGCCTGAAGAACTCCGGAGTCCCCGATGACATCTTCAAGCTGGACGACCTCTCAGTTCTGGTCAGTGGTTTCCCCACCCACCTGGCCTCTGTGCTGGCCCACCAGGCACTCCTCATCTATTAGAGTGGTCCCTGCAGCCCCTGGTAAACCATTTTACGACGGAGAAATTGAGGCATAGAGTGCCTTGCCCGAGCTTAGCTCACAGCGTCAGAGCCCTAACCTAGGCACCCTCTCTCCCAGGGTCCCAACTGTCTCCCTTTGTCTCTGAAACGCCCTCATCCACTCCTTCCTTAGTGCCCCCCCCATCCCCAAGGCTGGCAGAGGCCCAGCAGGGTGGCACTGGGCCTGAGACCCCTGCCTTGGCCGCCCCGCTTCTGCCCAGGACTTGAGCTACAACCAGCTGACGGAGTGCCCGCGGGAGCTGGAGAATGCCAAGAACATGCTGGTGCTGAACCTCAGCCACAACAGGTACCTGTCAGCCGGGGCGGAGCGGGGGTGGGGGGTCTGGGGCGGGACCGCGGCAGAGTGGGTGCGCTGGGCCCGGGAGCTGTGCGTCTGGCACTGATGCCCCCTGCCTGCCTCACTCCCACCCGCCCGCAGCATTGACACCATCCCCAACCAACTCTTCATCAACCTCACGGACCTGCTGTACCTGGACCTCAGTGAGAACCGCCTGGAGAGCTTGCCCCCACAGATGCGCCGCCTGGTGCACCTGCAGACTCTCGTGCTCAACGGGAACCCGCTGCTGCATGCACAGCTCCGGTGGGCGCAGCCACACGCCACACCCCGCAGAGCCCGCCCCGGGCCGTCGGGCCCCAGACCCACCACACTTCCAGCCCTCCCGTGAGGGGCAAGCCCCATCCTTCCAAAGCGTCAGGCCCTACCTTGGTCCAGTGTTCTGTCCCCTCCACGCCACAGCCGTCCCTGACCTGGGCTTCTCAGCCTCGCTCAGCCCCGTGCTTGCGGCTCTCCCTGCAGGCAGCTGCCGGCTCTGACGGCCCTGCAGACCCTGCACCTAAGGAACACGCAGCGCACCCAGAGCAACCTCCCCACCAGCCTGGAGGGCCTGAGCAACCTCGCAGGTGGGCAGTCCCTGGGTGGTCTCCGCGGGCTCTGGTCCCTTCCGGTCCCCGGCTTCCTTATGGGGAAAGGCATTGACCCCGCTTTCTTGGCCACCTCGCGGAGGGAAAAGGACGCAGTTACGTCACGATCATTTCTTTCGTTACCGTGACAACTAGTGCTAACTCCAAGTTACGAGCACTGGCTCAATGCCTAGACCCACCGGTGTGCGGAGGTTTTTCCAAATGGAGAAACCGAGGCTCAGAGAGATTAAGTCACTTGCACAAGACCACGGAGCCTGGAGGGGGTGGAGGTGGGGCTCACGCTGGGGCTCCTGCCCCTGGAGCTGGCTGCAGGGGCCCCTGGTGATGCCCTCCCCCGCACCCCAGATGTGGACCTGTCCTGCAACGACCTGGCGCGGGTGCCCGAGTGCCTATACACCCTCCCCAGCCTGCGCCGCCTCAACCTCAGCAGCAACCAGATCACCGAGCTGTCCCTGTGCATCGACCAGTGGGTGCACGTGGAGACCTTGAACTTGTCCCGCAACCAGCTCACCTCGTTGCCCGTATGTGCAGCCCCGGGGCGGGAGAGGGAAGGCTGCTGAGCTGCCCTGGCTCCTGCCCCTAACCCCCGCCCCCCCCGTGCCCGGGTCGCCCCTCCAGTCCGCCATTTGCAAGCTCACCAAGCTGAAGAAGCTGTACCTGAACTCCAACAAGCTGGATTTCGACGGGCTGCCCTCGGGCATCGGCAAGCTGACCAGCCTAGAGGAGTTCATGGCCGCCAACAACAACCTGGAGCTGATCCCTGAGAGCCTGTGCAGGTGCTGGGGCGAGGGGAGC
>CM052891.1:42878089-42902160 GCA_028534135.1 Potos flavus
TTTACCAAGCAGATCCTCTATGTGGGACACTTTTTAAGTGGTGTACAGAAATTTTACAGTGACCCTGTAAGGGCTGTATTCATGTATCGTATGGATGAGGGAACTGAGGCTAAGAGAGATTAATTTATGCAGGGCCTCCCAGGGAGGTAAATAGGAGCCAAGATGCCAACACGAGCTTGACTCCAAAGCCTGTGTTTACAACTACAGGAAAACGAGTTTCCTCTTCCAGACCTGTACCCTGTGTTCCTAAACACAGACCTGCATTGGTTGAGAGACAGTGCTGGAAGATACTTAAGATCTCTTCCAACTTGGAGCATTGAGGATATTCTTTCTTTCATGTAGACCAGCCACTCTGTCCTATACTATGCCATAAAGCAGGGGTCAGCTGACTTTTCTGTAGAGGACCAGATGAGCAGCATTTTCAGGTTGATGGCCGGCACTCAACTCTCATTGTATCCATAGACAGTTGGTGGCATTGAGCATGGCGGTGTTCCAATACAGTTTGATGTACAGAAATAGCATTTGGAGGGACTTGGTTTGTCCCGTGGACTATAGTTGGCTGATCCTTGTTCCTGAGCCACACTTTCCATGGAAGGCACCACCAGCCCTCGTTGGTCTCCTTAGGGCTTTGCACATCTCTGCCTGTGTTTCTGTTTGTAATTCACAGACTGTAGGTAAATTTCATTGCCCTGCCCTACGTTTCCCGTTGCGGCATGCCCCATAAGAGGCACTCTGTGGGGAAACCTGCTCTCCTGGCCTGCTAGTGTGTCCGTACCTGTAAATTACACCAGCCCCAGGCCCCAGTGGTTCTCTTCTTGCAGCTACCGCAGAGAGACACCCGCATGCACTAGGAGGCCTGTTTAGGATGATGACCCGCTAAAGGTGGCATCTCCAGTACCGTGGAGTATTGGCAGCCGTTAAAAAGGACCCAATGGGCATATATCTTGTAACCCTGGTTGTCAAAATATATCATTTAACAAAAAGGATGATAGATAAACTTGTACAATGATTTTTTTATGTTAGAAATGTATTTTTGTCCAATTTTTTTTATGGGGGGAGGGCCACGAGTGAATGCGTAAAGGTCTGATAGTGTCCATATCAAAATAATAAGAATTGTCCATTCCAGGAAGGTGTTTGGGAAGGGGCCTGGGATGGGGGCTGGTGACTTCAGCCTAAACTTTGGTCCTCGTTCCATTTTTTCCAAGGAGAACGTGTTTGTGTATTACTCGTATAATTAAAACAGAAGAACAGCAAAAAAGAGCTGCTCAGCTTCATCCCTTTCTTAATCTCCACCGGCCTTCCCGGGGCCATCCCACGTAAAGCTACAACTAAGGAAGCACAGTGGGCTTGCTGGGAAGGTGCCCCCATGCCCTATGGCCTGTGAGATGTTGCTGGGACACCTAAGTCCTGCACCTTCCTTGGGCGATAAGGATGCAGCCCAGAGAGTGGAAGGCGGAAGGGCACGTGAATGGCCTGTGGGATGACCGCCTCAGCTCTGATGACTTTGAGGTTAGGGGCTTTTCTCTCTGTGCCCTGCCGTCTGTCAGCTGGGTGGTCTGTTCATTTCCCCTCAGGGTTATTTTTGGTCGGCCTTATGTTCCAGTTCAGGAAAACACAGGTGGCAAGGTCCGCCTTAGACATGGCTCAGGGCATCAGAGAGGCCCCTGGCAGGCCAGGGGGAGGACTTTGGGGTAAATAGTTACTGTAGGAGAAGCTGGGCATAGATGGGTTATTTATTCATTATTTAAGGGTTGATCAGTCCATGTCCTTGCTAATGGCTCTGCCATTTTTCTGTGTGTTAATCCAGGAGGAATTTTGTTGTCAGAGAATAAAAGGAGGTTGTCCATAATTGACTTTAAGCAGCAAAACAGTAAAACACTGAGCTCTTCAGCTCCGCCTTTCTTGTAAGTTTATCATTTATTCCCGGTGGTCATGAAAACTAATGAAATCATACAGTAACATATTTCCATAAATTCGGAACCCTAAAGATCCAAACGAACTTTTTAATTTGTCCATACATAGATGTAACATAAGAGACTCCATTAGTGAACACTAATCTCCTTCAGCTTAAGTCATTTGCTATTTAAAGAAAAAAGTTCATTCAGGTGCATTTAATATTTTCTGGCCATTGTTAATATACTCTTAATCCTCCTAGGCTCTGCGAATTGGAAAACCAAGAAGGTTTTGATGTTTTGTGTGGCGCCACCTGAATTGGAAACCAAGATGAACATAACGAAAGGAGGTCTGGTGTTGTTTTCAGCAAATTCTAATTCCTCGTGTATGGAGCTCTCAAAGAAGATCGCTGAGTGAGTTATAATCGTACCATTAAAATCCATATTCGTTATGTGGTCATTTAAATCTCATGATTGGAAGAGCGCTGATTGGTTAAACTTAAGAGCAGATATTTTGTAGTTAATCTGCGGATTATCTATATATTAAGGGCTAACCTTTTTGTAAACCATTGTGACTCCCTACATGTTCATTAAGCAGACATTTATTGAGTCTCCGGAGTGCCCGGGAGTGTGTTAGGTGCCACACGTCTATAGAATTACTTGACTCTAAAGAATAGTGGAATGTATTCTGTATGAAAATAGTTTATCTAGATTACAGTTCAGTATGGTCTTAGTTATTTATTAAATAAAGATTCACCAGGAACCAATATTGCACTGTATGTTAACTAACAAAATTTAAACCAAAAAAAAAAAAAGAAAGAAAACACCCTCCTGGGTACTGGGCATTGATCTAGATAGTGGGGATTAGTGGTGAACAAACCAGTCAAGATCCTTCCTTCTTATATGTAGTTGGGGAGCCAGACAAGAAGGAAGTCAACAAAACAAAATTTCAGGTGGTGATAGATAGTGTGAAGAAAACAGCGTGAAAGAAACGATTTGGGCAGATTGTTCTGCTTTAGCTTGGGGGCTCCGGTGCCTTTTAAACCAAGGGGATGATATGTGAGTTGAGAAACCCTCCAGGCAGAGGGGACAGAATGTGCAAAGGCCCTGAGGTGTGCAGCAGGAGGTGTTGGTATGGCCCAGGAGCACGGCTGGAGGGCAGAGGGCACGAGGAAATGGTCAGTGAGGCAGGCCGAGTAGGACTCTGGCAGCCTTCTGGGGGTCGGTGTGGGGGGAGGTGGGGGGTTAGGTAACAAAGTGACAGAACAATAGCATATCCGCTTTCAATTTTATAATGAGTGCCTCTGTTTTATTTTGCTTTATCTTCTTTTTATGAATTTGTGAAGCATCCTCAAATTGTAAAGACGTTGGATGGATGGATTCTGTCTCTGTTACATATTCAACTTTTTCCCCCCTTTCTCTTCTTCAGGCGGCTGGGGGTGGAGATGGGCAAAGTGCAGGTTTACCAGGAACCTAACAGAGGTGAGCTATCTGGGACATGCGTTAACGTTGATCTTTTTGTGGAATGTGACATGCTGGCTCGGGCCCTCATCCTCCACTCTTAAAACGGTTGGACCCAGTGGCCGGTTAGTTCTGTAAGAAGTCGGGCGGGCAAGGTGGCGAGAGTGCTGCTTTAGCTCCTACTGATACCAAATGGATATAGAGCATGGGCCTCCAACTCCAGCTCTCAGACCTCATCCAGTAAAAACCGCAGAGATGTGTGCAACTGGTCCACCAAATGGAAATTCAGCAGTTGTCTGAGTTTATGTCCCCTTAGGCGGGAGAAGAAAACCCCGTATGACCACAGTATTAATTGGTTGTTATTCCTTTTTTTTTTTTTTTTTAAGATTTATTTATTTTGAAGAGAGAGGAAGAGAGCGCACAAGTGGGAAGGGAAGAGGGAGAGGGAGAGAGAATTTCAAGCAGATCCCATGGTGGGCTTGGAGCTTTCTAAACTGCAGGTGATTTACTCTGCCACTAAAGGGGACTGCATGATGTCCTTCGTGTAGTCTGGAAGGGAGGGTAAGGGAGAGCTGGTGGCGGAAGGCCCCGGAGGAGGTTGGTCCGCCCTCCGGGTTCATGTATGAGGACAGAGAAAATACTTGATGTCTATTGGGAAAGAGGGCAGGAACTGACATTTGTGGATTCCTCACTGTTACTAAATACCGAAGAACTGCGTTCAGGGGTGATATTAGATACGAGGTCCCCAAAGCAGCAGAGTCAGGATTCAAACCCAGATCTCCCTGACTCTAAAGCTCATTTTCTTTCCTTGGTACCATATTCCTTTGTAAACACGTATTCTGTTTTTTCCCTATAAAAAAGTTGAGAGAGTAGTGCAGTGAATATCCCTATGAATGTCTGCTACTTGGATTCAACAGGTAACATTTCGTGATATGGATATGTATGGGTGGAACCTTTTGAAAGTAAGTTGCTGGCATCCCGTCACTTAAGCCCTGAATGCTTTGCTTGACCATGCTTCTGGAGAATAAGCACTTTCTCCTGCGTGAATACACTATTGTTGCCACACTTAAAGAAATTAATGATTATTCTCTAATTATCTAATATCTAGTTTATATTCACATTTCCCTAGTTGTCCTGGAGAGCCTTTTTTTTGTTCAAACCAGGATTGTTGGCTCAAGCAATATTTTTTTATCTCTGTAGTTTCTCCTAATCTAGAACAGTTCTTTTCTTCATATGACATTGACTTTGAAGAATGTCCCATTCTGCATTTGTCTAGTTGTGGCTGATTACACTTTTTTTTTTTTAATTTTTTTTTAAAGATTTTATTTATTTATTTGACAGAGAGGAGAGATCACAAGTAGATAGAGAGGCAGGCAGAGAGAGAGGGGGAAGCAGGCTCTCTGCTGAGCAGAGATCCCGATGCGGGGCTTGATCCCAGGACCCTGAGATCATGACCTGGGCAGAGGGGAGAGGCTTTAACCCACTGAGCCACCCAGGCGCCCCTGATTACACATTTTTTGAGAGTAGGGATGTTGGACCTTAATTTATCTTTACTCTCACAGCATTATTACAACATTTATTGCCTAGTAAGGTGTTTTTTTTTTTAAAGATTTTATTTATTTATTTGACAGAGAGAGACACAGCGAGAGAGGGAACACAAGCAGGGGGAGTGGGAGAGGGAGAAGCAGGCTTCCTGCCGAGTAGGGAGTCTGATGTGGGGCTTGATCCCAGGACCCTGGGACCATGACCTGAGCCGAAGGTAGACGCTTAACGACTGAGCCACCCAGCCGCCCCAAGGGTTTTTTTTCTTTTGTAAAGATTTTATTTTTTTGTTTGTCAGAGAGAGCGAACACGAGCATACAAGCAGAGGGAGAGGAAGAGGCAGGCTCCCTGAGGAGGGAGTCTGATACGGGGCTCGATCCCAAGACCCTGAGATCCTGACCTGAGCCAAAGGCAGACGCTTAACCGACTGAGCCACCCGGGTGTCCCACCTAATAAGTTCTTAATCGTGCTGGTTTTATGAATGAATAATTTCCCTTAGAGATACTGTGCTCAGCGTGGCATAGCATTCACGCCTGTAAGAGAGAAGTAAGAAGGATAGATTTACTTGTTCCAAGTCAGAAATGGAATTCTTTTTGAAGCACGTAATGTAACCTGGCATGTTTAAAAAGTGTGGTTAGGGGCGCCTGGGTGGCTCAGTTGGTTAAGCATCTGACTCTTGATTTCGGCTCAGGTCATGATCTCAGGGTTGTGAGATCGAGTCTCTGTGCTGGGTGAGGAGCCTGCTTGTCCTCTCTCTCCTCCCTCTGCCCCTCTCCACTCTCTCTCCCCATCTCTAAAAAAAAATAAAAAGTGCGATTAATGCCAATGTTTTCATCATCCTTTACAGCACCTAAAACCTCATGAGTTTCTTTCCAGTTTCCATATTTTATAACATCGGGGATGAAGCGGATCTTTTTGCGTATTTTAAAAAACGTAAATTATATGTCTTTTTCCCTCCTCCCCCGCTTTTTCCTTTTCCTGCCAGAAACAAGAGTACAGATTCAAGAATCCGTGAGGGGAAAGGATGTTTTCATCATCCAGACTGTCTCAAAGTGAGTACTTATCCAACACACGTGATGTCGCTCTCTGGGTTTTTCTACACTTGATCTTAGCCAAAAGGCCGAGGAGCAATTCTCTGGGTTTTTCTTTGTGGGTATGAGCGTTTAGAATAATAAGAGCTAACTGGACAGGAAGAGTTATGATCATTTGAAAATTGGTATATCTTATTCTGCTAATTTTTCTGATGTAACTGCTGACTTCCATGTGTTCTTTTGTGTTCTTGAAGGGAGGAAGTAACCAAGTCTTGGAGTAGAGGTTCTTTTTTTTTTTTTTAAGATTTTATTTATTTATTTGAGACACAGAGAGAGAGAGAGAGAGAGCACGAGAGGTAGGGAGGGTCAGAGGGAGAAGCAGACTCCCCGCTGAGCGGGGAGCCTGATGTGGGACTCGATCGCAGGACCCTGAGATCGTGACTTGAGCTGAAGGCAGACACTTAACCAACTGAGCCACCCAGGCGCCCCTGGAGTAGAGGTTCTTAATGAAAATAGAACCCATTACATTGCCTCTCCATAGCCAGAATTTGATAAAACTCGCAGGGAAGCTCTTCTAGTTCCCCAAAAAAGGCGGAAGGAGAGGTGTTTATTTACCTGGGGTTCTTAAAGCTTTGACTGCAGGCAACTTAAAAAATGATCCCTAGTTCTTATTTTGTTGTGTAGATTAAATGAGCGGAGAAGATAAAAGAACGTATCAAAGAAATATGTATTCCTGGCTGGCGTTTGACAAACGTGTGTTCTGGAAATTGTGACGTTTGACAAACGTGTGTTCTGGAAATTGTCGCAACTGTACAAGCTGGGTGTGGAGGAGTCAGTGCAGTGAGGTTGTCTGAATTTTTTGATGAAAGATCACTCTGCCTACAGATGTCCCCACATGCCTCTGTATATCAAAGTTCTTCGCTCAGAGCGGTTTTTAATAATGTCTGGAAATCAGTTTGTATGGCGCATCGTTTTTTAGCCCAGAGATTCTAAATTTTGTCGCATGTTAGATTTGCGTTCATACATGTAACAAATACGAAAGAAAGGGAAGAGAGCCGCGTTTCAGGAGCATTTAGACTTAGAACACAGATACTTTTCACCTACATTTTGAACATCTGTTCTGGTCTTTGGTTCATGGAGATCAAATCTCGTGGCCACCTGGCTCTTCTGGGAAAGAGGAGTTGAAGGGGGCCTGTCGTTGCATTCCAAGCCCTCCTGGAGCATGTGTGACCAGAAGAAGGGAGGGGGCAGCTGGCCTTTGCCGAGGTTCCCTTGTTTCATTTCCTCTGTGCCACTTAGCATCCTCGGCAGACCGGGCTAGGAGGCACTGCCGTCCTCTTTTCCCGGCCAGCCGAAGGCCGGGGTGCTGGTGGGGAACTTCCCTGTGCCCACACCTGCCCTTCACCCTCCGGCACTGGGATGGGGGAAGCGCAGAGCACAGAACGACTGATGACTTACGTCGCTTCTGACTCCTGGGTGTCTGCGGTACCTTTATCTCCTTACAGATGCGTGTGAATCGGTTTGGATAAATGTACACAAGTCGCTCGTGTTACACAAGGGGATAAGTGGGCCCTGAAGGCCAAATTGGACTTAGAATTCAGGGCTTCAGCAGCGTGGCTCACGTAATCCTTCCTCTTTCAAGGCCCTTCCATCCCTCTCCTTTTCTTTCTTTTTGGTTTATTTCAACACCCCCTGCCTCTCATTGGCTTCTTATTCCCGTAGCTAAAATGGTCTGCATGTCTCATTTTGCATCGTTCTGAACCATGACCTTGTGTGAACTCAGGGATTCTTAGTTGTGCCACGTTGCGGAGAGCCTGGCCATCGGGGTCTTTGTGAAATAGTTAACATTGATATTTGATGTCGTTGGATACATCTTATCTCTCATTTTAGGACAGACTAACAGTGGATGCTAAAAGTATTAGAAAAGTTTTAAATGAAGAAATTGCTGTCCCTTAGCTGCCCTTCTCCGGTCGTTCAGACAAGGTCATGATTTGAGGTTAGTGCTGGCAAGCCTTTCAGCAGCTTCCAGAAAAATAGTGCCCCGGCAAGCATGGCTTGGGACCCTCATTGTACCTCTGTGCCCACTCTTGGGTCCTCTCTTCCTGCCCTTTCACAGGCAGTGCTATCCTGTAGCCTTCAGACATCAGGCCAGACATTAGTAGAGACCCCACTCGCCCACATGTTCTGTGTCTCCCTTCACTCATTCATTCATTAACAAATACTGATTGAATGTCTGCTGTGTGCCAGACATTGTTCTAGGTGTGCAAGACGCACGAATGATTAAAGTAGATAAAGACCCTTGTCCTCAGGGAGCCTATTTTCTGACACATGCAGCTAACCTAATAAGTAGATTGTCTAGTGGGTGAGAAGGTGATGAGTGCTATGGAAAAAAAAAAAAAAACAAAAAAACCCTCAACAGCATGTCAGGGGATTGGAAGTGATGGTGGGGAGGGAGTGGAGAGAGGGTAGGCGGGGCAGGCCTCCATGAGCAGGTGACATTTGCCCCAAACTGGAAGCAGGTGGGGACATAGCCAGGTGGCCAGGGAGGCGAGCGTTCCAGTCTCGGAGAGCACGTAGGGCTCAGGGCCTCAGGCAGGAGGGAGGACTGACAAGGCGTCGAATGTGGCCGGACTGAGGTGAGGGCAGAGGGTGTAGGAGGGGAGAGCAGAGAGGTGGGGTGACGGGCAGATCAGGAGGGGGCCTTGGGAGCCATTGCGGGGCCGTGGGCTCCATGGGAAAACATTTCTGGGTCTGGAGCAGAGGAGTGCCTGACGTGACTTGCGCTTGAAGATCAGCGGGACGCCGTGTGGAGAAAGGGCCACAGAGGGACTGCCGAGGAGCAGGGAGGCCCGTGGTGGCGGGCCGTCCCGGTCACTTGCTTGACGGGGACCGTGGCCCGGCCCCAGCACAGCCCCGCAGCTCTAACCTTCGGGAGGGGAGAACAGCGAGGGGCTCCTTGTTTTTGTCCTGAGTAAGCTGGAGTAGTGTCGCCATCAACCGCGATGGGAAAGTTTTATGATGAAGCAGGCTTTGCGGGGCAAGGAGCAGTTCAGTTGGGGTGTTAAGTGTTGGGGTGTCTTTGCGTAACAGACACTCGAGTGGCACTGCTGTCACCTAACGGTTGGATTTGCTGGACTGGAGTTGGGAAGAGAAGCTTGGCCTGGGGCTGTGACCTGGAGTCTCCAGCTTCTAGAAAGCTGTGAAACTAGACGAGAAGCCCAAGGGATGAGGGGAGGCTGAAGGGGGCCCACGTGAACGAGTGTGGGGCAGGAAGGTGGAGAGGGAGGGGAACCAGTGAAAGAAGCCAAGTAGGGCAGAACAGGAGAGCAGCAAGGAAGTTCTAGAAGCCAAGGGGCGAGCAGCCGTGGGAGCTGCTGCCCACAGCTCAGGTGAGAGGAGGAGGAGAATTGTGCTTGGATCCGGGCGCATGGAGGTCACGGATGACCTGGATTGGCACGAGTTTGGGAGAGAGCGAGATAGCGAGTGTAGACGACGCTCCTGAGATGTATACGCAGGGGAGCAAAGAATAGGGCAGCGGGAAAAATGGCTGCCAGTCATTTTTAGTGGAACAACAGTGTTTCTAGGCCGATAGGTACAAGCCAGGGGAGTGTTCTGAGCTGATGGGGAACACAAGAGGGGAGAATGGCTGGAGCCGTATCTTCCAAGAGGCTGGGGAAAGTGGGGGGCCGAGGGGTGGTTAGGGTTTCACCGGGAGGGCTAATTGCAGAGTAACTTTGCTGTGGAAAGTTTGTCTCTGATGGCGGAGGGCAGGCCGACTTGTAGGGCGCAGCTACACGTGGTGGTGGGAGCCCGTGGAACCTCTCCCTTCTGACTGGGTTCTTCTTTCAGGGAAAATGAAGTAGGGTCATCGGCGCAAGGGATTGTGGGAACTTGTTCGTTCCTTTTCTGTGTCTCGAGCCTTGGGTCCCCATAGAGGCACGAGTGGCACACTGTGGCCACTTCATGGGAACAGGGAGATATTAATCCCCTGTCTTACATTCCTCACTGGGGTTTTCTGTCTCGTAATGCAGGGACGTGAACACCACCATCATGGAGCTCCTGATCATGGTGTACGCGTGTAAGACCTCTTGTGCCAAAAGCATTATCGGCGTGATTCCCTACTTTCCTTACAGCAAACAGTGCAAGATGAGAAAAAGAGGCTCCATCGTTTCTAAATTGCTGGCTTCGATGATGTGCAAAGCTGGTGAGAACAGCAGATGCTTGACATTTCCTGGGGGCCTGGGTGTTTGATTTTTACCTTAGACATTGTAACCCCTTGTCTTAACTAAATTAGAACGCTAAACAGAAAAACGACCGTTTTTAAAGACAGCTAATATATAACAAGAAAGTGCAGAGAATTCTCTCCTGTTCCCAGCTCCCTAAAACACAAAGTTAAGGAGAATGACTTATTTTTCCCTGAGTTCTTTGTTTAAAAAATTACATTGAAATGACAAGTTAAAATTGCATGGAAGTTGTTTTTGAAGGGGAAAAAGGCATTTCTGGAACCACACTCTAACTTTTGGAACCACTCTAACACGGCAACAACTTTTAGTCTCTTCCCAGGACGGATTGGCATATTTTACAAACCGTATGTGTTTGTGTTGTACATTTTCAGGTCACATCCTAAGTGTCTCCGCCTTGTTTCTAAATAACCTTCAGAGTTGTTACTGTGCGTGTGTGTGTGTGTGTGTATGTGAGTCTAGAGGCCACATATCCCAGAGCACTGGTACAGAGAGGAAAAGACAAGACAGCCCCCATAGCACTGCATTTGAACACAGACCCTTACTCTGGAGTAAAGTTTCTACTGTACCATTCCAAAGAAGGCAAAAAAAAAAAAAAAGAAAGAAAGAAAGCAAGCCTACACATCCAAATTTGTTGGAACCCAAGCCCCAGCCACCTCAAAAAACTCAGTCTTTGGAGTTTTAAAAGCTGGCTGAAGGGAGCAGGCTAGCTCACCGAACCTTCCAGAAAGATTCTGCTCTTTTTCTCTTCAGGCCTTGATCCTGGCTGGGCCACCAGGTTGACTTTCCTGGTCTTTGGGGTGAATTTTGCTTTTTTAAAACTTGTCCAATTAGATTTCCCTTAACTTTTCTGGTGATCATTTCAAATATCCTTTAAGGAGCCAGTGAGGGTGAAGGTTCTTCATTTTCTCCAGAGACAGGCCTGTGCGGTTTGTCTTAATATCTTAAGATCAGTATTTGTCTTAAGTTCTTAAGACAGTATTTGTCTTAATATGGCTTTGCTATGCCTACTAAGGAAACTTCAAGGAGATGTAGCTTGCTCTAACAGACTTATCAGAGACATTTCTTCATTACTGTTATCTTTGCTCTTTTAAGACTATAAATTGATGTGAAAATCATGTATCTCCGTGTAAGAAAACCACCCAGTCTTTCCCTTCTGAGTAGGAAAAAGCGCATTTACCTCCTGTGTGTGTCTTCTAGTTACACACAGAAGACGTTACTTCTGACACTTCCGGTCACCAAGTGTGTAGAGGTTTTTCCCTATACTTAGCAGTTCTCCCATGAGAATACCAGCTAGGTATCCTATAGTTTAACTAAATTCTGGAGACAGCGTCAGATCCCCCAGGTTAAGGGCTCAGTCCCGGAGATGGTGTCAGATCCCACAGGTTAAGGGCTCAGTCCCACCAGACTGACCTCCCCTCCCCCATGCCAGCTGCAAGGCCAAGTTGTTACCTGTGCATCTGACTAATCTGCTGCAAATCAGAGGTTCCCAGGACCCACTCCTCGGATTCGATTCATTTCCCAGAGCAGCTCACAGAACTCAGAAGAACTTGTCACTTACTGTTTGCCTCTTTATCGTAAAAGCATAAGATAAAGAATACAGGCGAGCATCCAAATGGAAGAGATAAGAGGGTACAGGATGTGGGGAGGGCTGCGGAGCCCGTGACCTCTCGACATGCACCAGTCTCCCAGCATCTATCTCCACCTGTTCCTCTGCCACCTGGCAGCTCCCCGAAGCCTCTGCTTCCTCAATCAATTTTTTTTTTTTTTTTTTAAGATTTTATTTATTTATTTATTTGAGAGAGAGAGAGAGAGATCACAAGTAAGCAGAGAGGCAGGCAGAGAGACAGGGAAGCAGGCTCCCTTCTGAGCAGAGAGCCTGATGTGGGGCTCGATCCCAGGACCCTGAGATCATGACCTGAGCTGAAGGCAGAGGCTTTAACCCACTGAGCCACCCAGGCGCCCCTCCTCAATCAATTCTTGACTCCATTTCTAGCCCCTCTCCCCGCTCCCTTTGGAGAATGGGAGGTGGGGGCTGAGAATTCCAAGCTTCTAATCACAGCTTGGTCTTCTTTGGTCTCCCCATCCAAGAGGCCACTGGGAGTCCCCTCATTTGAACAAAAGATTCTAATGGAAGCTTTTGAGCACTCTTATCTCTTAGGAATTTACATGGGCTCTAGGAGCCCTGTGTCAGGAACCAGGGGGCAGAGACCACTTTATATATTTTCTGTTCTCTCACAGTCTCATTGAACTAAAAAATCGGAGAAATAAAGATACTGAGTCTTTTTGATGAGAGAGCAATTTTTTAATAGCTATTATATATTTGTATCATATTTTAGTTCATACACTGCGACTGGTTGTTTAACTATGCATGTGTTTGTGTCTGCTTTGTTTCCGAAGGTCTAACTCATCTCATTACTATGGATTTACACCAGAAGGAAATTCAAGGCTTCTTCAATATTCCTGTTGATAATTTAAGAGCTTCTCCCTTCTTACTGCAGTATATTCAAGAAGAGGTGAGCCAGCTCAGACTTCCTGCATTTTAACATCCTGTTTAAGGTTGAAAAGATATAGTTCCATTTCCTTGGGCTCTCTGTAAAGGATTAAAATTGGTGTATTCTACTTAAAGTACTATTTCCTGGGGTGCCTGGGTGGCTCAGTTGGTTAAATATCTGACTCTTCATCTCAGAATCGTGAGTTCCAGCCCTATGTTGGGCTCCACGGAGCCTCGCACAGAACCTACTTAAAAAATAATAAAATAATAAATAATATATTAATAATATATAATATAATATATAATATTTATATATTTATAATATAAAAATATATGATATATTTAGTGATATATAATATATGTAAATATATAGTATAATATATATTATATTACTTATATAATATATAAAAATATATGATATAATAATAATATATATAATATAACATAATATAAAATTATAAGATAATAAATAATAAAGTAGGGATGCCTAGTGGCTCAGTCAGTTAAGCGTCTGCCTTTGGCTCAGGTCATGATCTCAGGGTCCTGGGATCGAGCCCGGTGTTGAGCTCCCTCCTCAGCAGGGAGTCTGCTTCTCCCTCTCTCTCTCCCTCTGTACTCTCTCTCTCAAATAAATAAACAACATCTTAAAAAATAATAATTAGGTACCATTTGCTTTACTAAATGTAACTTGGTGTATTTTATTTTATTTTATTTTTTTTAATTCGGTAATTTTAAAATTCTTAATCTGTAACTTATTTCTCTTGCTAAGCTCTTAAAATTGCTGTGTTTTCTTTGGGGCCTCAGGAACCTGGAATTGGACTAGTTGTGATCAAGACACGAACTCTCATCCTTGGTCCATGCGTGGACCTGGCCCTTGTTTGCGTATTCATCGCTCTGCCTCTCTCTCTGTCCATCTGTCTATAGTGGTCAGCATCCGTGATCCCACCACCCAGCAAGAACACTCGATGTGTCCTAACTGATGTCCACTCCCATGGTCCTTTTCCGTCATATCCCCCCACCCCGCTGCCTCCTACCCGAGGGAGCCACTGTCCTGAATCTCGTTTCGTCCTCCTCTTAATTTCCTTTGTATATGGTCTTACCTCTTATGTAGATCCACCTAGAGCTACTATTCAAAGACAAAAACACACATGATATATATTTTTTTAACTTGATAAAAAAATGAATCAAATCGTGCAATTTGGGGGGAGTTTTTCACTTGATGTGCCATGAGTAAGCTTCCTCCATGTCATGTGTCGCAGCTCATCCATTTTGACTACTGAGAGATACTCATCGTGCAGCTTTATTCCAGTTCATTTGTAAGGTTTTTGCTGTTGTGATAGTGCTCCTGCGAGCACTCTTGTCTGTCTCCTGTGGGACGTCAGCAGACGTGTATCGATAGCATCACAGACCTAGGGAGCGTTGCTGGGGGGCATGGCGTGGGAGGGATTAATTTTCCCCAAAGCAGTTATCCCAACTTACCTTCCCGGCAGCAGGGAAACAAGTTGGTCTGTGGATCCATCCTATTTCAACACTTACATTACAAGAATTTACAATTTTTGCCAGTTGAATGGCTATGGTATGGTGTCTGGTGTCACTTCGATGGATAGGTCTCGGATGATGTAAGAAGTTGAGCATCTCTCCGTATATTTCCTGTTCTGCGAAAAGGCCCTTAATGCACTTCTGTTTGTTCTTCACTGATTTCGTGTGTGTGCTTCTTTCTGAGCTGCAGGCATCCTGGTTTTTAGTCTGGATTCTAGCCATTTGTTAGTATTGGTTTCACATAGATCTCTCCATTTGCAACCTGTAGTTTGCCTTAGGGACTCTAGATAAGCAGACATAGTCAATTTTATCTTCTGTGGCGGTGAAACCCACGTAACAATTCACCAGTTTAGGACAAACAGTTCAGTGGTATTTAGTACATGCAGTGTTGTACGGCTGTCACCTCTGTCTAGTTCCAACGCTTTGTCGTCACTCTAGGACACCCTGTACTCGTTAAATAATCACTCCCCATTCCTGCCTCCCCCAGTTCCCCGGCAGCCACTTGTGTGCTTTCTGGCTCTGGATTTGCCTGCGCTGGACATTTCCTATACAGGGGATCAGACAATATGCAGCATTTTGTGTTCGGTTTCATTCACTTAGCTTAATGCTTTTGAGGCTTATCAACGCGGTAGCATGGCTCAGGGCCTCATTCCTTTTGATGGCTGAATAATATTCCATTATATGTATGTACCGCTGTTTATCCATTCATGTGTAGATGAACATTTGGGTCATTTCCATCCTCTGACTGTTGTGAATAGTGTGCTTTGCACATTCATGTACAAGTCTCTAAGTGGACATATCCTCTTATTGTGGCCATATCTTTTATTTCTTAGATATACACTATGATTAGAATTACTTGATTACATGGTAATTCTGCATTTAACGTTTTGAGAAACTGCCAAACTATTTTCCAGGATGGCTGTAGCATTTACGTTCCAACCAGGATTGTATAAGATTTTCAATTTCTTCACATCCTTAGTGACATTTATTTTTTGATTATATAGCCATTCTAGTAGTTTTAAAATGGTATTCCATCGTGGTTTTGATTTGTATTCCCCTAATGACTAATGATGTTGACCATCTTTTCATGTTTATTGGCCATTTGTATGTCGTCTTTGTGGTTTTTTTTTTTTTTAATTTTTATTTATTTAAGTAATCGCTGCATCCAACGTGGGGCTCGAACTCCCGACCCTGAGATCAAGAGCCGCATGCTCTGTGGACTGAGGCAGCCAAGCGCCCCTACATATTCCTTTTGGGTAGATATTCAGATCCTTTGCCCATTTTTTTTTAATTCTTTTTTTTTTAAGATTTTATTTATTTATTTGACAGAGGGAGCAGGAGCGCATAAGCAGGGGGGCAGCAGAGGAAGAGGGAGAAGAAGGCTCCCCGCTGAGTGGGAGCCCTATGCGGGCTCCATCCCAGGACCCTGGGATCATGACCTGAGCTGAAGGCAGTTGCTTAACCAACTGAGCTGCCTAGGCGCCCCCTTTGCCCATTTTTTAATTGGGCTATTTGTCTTTTTTATTGAGTTGTAGGAGTTCTTTACATATACTGGACACTAGTCTTATCAGATATGATTTGCAAATATTTCCCACCATTCTGTAGTTTGTCTTTTCACTTTCTTGATAGATATTGTCCTTTGATGCACTAAAGGTTTTAACTTTGAAGAAGTCCAGTTTATCTGTTTTTTTTTTTTCCTTTTGCTACTCATGCTTTTGCTCTAGGAAGACATCATCAAATCCGGAGTCATTAAGATTTGCCTCTGTGTTTTCTTCTGAGAGTCTTACAGTTTTAGCTCTTATATTTAGGTTGACCCATTGGGAGTTAATTTTTGTATGTGGTGTGAGGTAGGGGTCTAACTTTTTCTCTAGCATGTGATATCTAGTGGTTCTAGCACCATTTGTTGAAAAGACTATTTCCCCATTGAATGGCCTTGTCAAAAAAAAAAAAAAAAAATTGGCCATAGACGTTTGTGTTTATTTCCGGTCCCTCAGTTCCATTCCATTGGTCTGCATATCTGTCCTCCAACAGTTAACCTTGACCCTCACTAGTGAAAATGAATTTAAATACTTTTGAAAGACAAAACTATAGTCCATTTGTTGTCTTTAAAGTTATACACAAGAAACATACAAACTATAAAAATTTCAGGAAAAAAATATGGAGTAGAATTTACCTGAATATGATTCCCGATAGAGAGAGAAAGGATGGGTGAATAACAGCAAGTGTGTTGATGGGGCAGGAAAATGGGGTCCAGCCAGAGAGAAGCACTGGAGGATGAGACTTGGGTATGTGGGAGAGCATGGTCCAGAGAAGAACTATCCACTGAAGGAACCTACAGTTTTGGAAGAAATGGAGCAGTCGGCGTCGACTTCTATAGACTGATGTTTACATCTTGTGAGTTTTTAGGACGCATCTAGTCAGGGTACCAGGCACGTCGCGTGCTGACATATGGGAAGCACCCATTGGCCTGCCGAGTCCGGGCTGCGGCCCCCTGGTGCTGGTCCAGAGGCCAGGCTTGAGGCTCTTTGGGCCCTAGCCGTGGCCCCCTTCTATAGGCTTCAGCCTCTGTACAAGGCTGCCTTCCACTCGAAAAATCCCCTTTGAGGCTTCACTGTTGGAAAGGATTGAACTCTCAGGGTTGAACCCTCTCTCTTACCATTCGTGGTTCAGCAAACAAAGAAAATGGTTCTTTGTTTTTGATGGTAGATTGGCAGTGATAACGGCAGACGTTGTAGTTTTAAGATTCTCTGTCCTTCATTCATAAATATAAATTAAGACAGGCTATCAGAACTGAAATACTATATGGGAGCTCACTGTTCGAAAGGACTTTTGTTCGCTTTGCTTTTTACTTGTTTTAGTGTACTCGTCTTAGTAGACCGTATCGTCCTGAATCGAAGATGCCATTGTTTCCATTATTTAGATTGTCAGGAAAGAAGAAAACACTACGGGTTACAGTATGACACAGTGCCTTCGAGTCACTTAGTGATCTTGTTCTGCAGGGGTGATGCTGACATCTTCCGATATGACAGCTTGCACTCTTTCTCTCGAGTCGTCTGTGGCATTTCCATGCTTTCTGCCAGAGTTGGAAGGAATGTCTAAATAATTGGACGCTCACTGCCTTGCAGCTTTGCTGCTCTCTCCTGGGAGTTTGGCAGTTTCTCCTGCCCTCAGTTGCACTGTGGCGCGTGTGTCTGGGTATTGATTAAATACAGTGCAGTGTTTTTAAAAAATGACTAAGTATTACCGTGACAATCCTTGAAATCATTGGTCTGCACCAGGATTTCTTTTTTTTTTTTTAGATTGTATTTATTTATTTGAGAGGGAGAGAGAGCACATAAGCCTGGGGGCAGAGGCAGGATGGGGAAGGGGTAGAGGGAAAGGGAGAAGCAGACTCTCCACTGAGCAGGGAGCCCCACTCGGGGCTCAGTCCCAGGACCCGGAGATCATGACCTAAGCTGAAAGCAGATGCTTAACCCACCGAGCCACCCAGGAGCCCCTGCACCAGGATTTTTTAAGGAAACGATGAAGAAGGGGCTACAATTATATTTCTATGGTGTATGTAGAAATCCCATCCCATTAATTTTTTAAATAGGAGCTTCTAGAGTTATCTTGTTTCTGATTCTCGAGTTGCTTCTGTTTTTTCCCCCTCTCTGTTCTTCTTAGTGTCTTTGTATCAGGCCACTGTCATCACAGAAACGAGATACAGTGGGGACTGAGAAACTAGGGACAAGGGGAGGGGTGTATACCACGGGAGCGCGGGGCGTAGGGCAGTTTGATTCTTTGTGGTTCCACGGTGGCCCTGATGATGTTTTCCCTTAATTCTTCAGGGGAAGATTATACTAGAGTTTGGAAGCTGGACTTCCACGAGATGTGGAGTGTTTTTCTCTCCACGTGATAGTAAGAGTAATCGTCTAACAAGTGAAAAATGAAACTTCTCTTTGACGGTGGCAGTGTAGGGACACACGTGCGTGTCTCTAGTAATTCTGACGATAGTGGTAAAGCCCTGGCTTCCCTGGACCCCCAGCCTGATCCTGGGTCCCTCTGCAGGGGTAACCCTTGTTACCAGCTTGCTTTGTGTCCCGTGTCCTCTCAGACCTTTCTCTTTGTATTTGCCTCCTTGTCTATATGGTTATAGATGTTGATTTGTGGGTGTTTTTTTTTAAAGTAAGCTCTATGCCCAACGTGGGGCTCAAAGTTATGACCCCGAGATCAGGAGTCGCATGCTGTACGCACTGAGCCAGCCAGGTACCCCTGATTCGTGGATGCTTTTTTGCAAAAACAGTTGCTATATTGTTTGCCTTTCTGCAACTTCTTTTCTTTGCTGTGCTGGTAGGTGGTGGTCTTTCCATACTAAGATATGTGGGTTTATTGCTTTGTTTCTAACTGCTACATAATAGTCCTCAATTTAGACCAGTGATGTCCAGTAGAACTTTCTGTGATCATGGAAATGTTCTAGCAGCTGTCCAGTATGGTAGCCACTCGTCACACGTGGCTAGTGTGAGTGGAGAGCCAAATCACCTTCTTTAAGTTTAATTAATTTAAGTTTAAATAGCTATGTGTTTAAATGTTTAAAGCACAAGTTTAAATGAGCCACAGTTTTTTCAACCATTTTCCTCTTGATTGGATATTAGGTGGTTTTAATTTTTCACTTTTTAAAAAAAATTTTTAAAATTTATTTGAGAGAGAGAACACACAAGTAGAGGGAGGGGCAGAAGGAGAAGGAGAAGCAGGCTCCTTGCTAAACAGGGAGCCGGACACGAGGCTCGATCCCAGGATCCCAGGATCATGACCGGAGCCGAAGCCAGGCACTTAACCACCTGAGCCACCCAGGCGCCCCATAATTTTTCACTCTTTTTTTTTTTTCACTCTTTTTTTTTTTAATTTCCCATTTTTTTTTTAAAGATTTTATTTATTTATTTGACACAGAGAGATTACAAGTAGGCAGAGAGGCAGGCAGAGAGAGAGGGGGAAGCAGGCTCCCTGCTGAGCAGAGAGCCCGATCTTTTTCTTTTTCTTAAGTCCTTTAGGGGTACGATTTCCCATTTTAGCTTCTGAGGAGAAAATAGACTTGTTATCTTTTCTTTCTTTCTTTTTTAAATAAACTTTATACCCAGCGTGGGGCTCAAGAGTCATATACTCTACTGACTGAGCCAGCCAGGGACCCCCCCAAATGGACCTGTTTTTATTAAAGAGTCCTTTCTTCCTCCCTCCCTCCCTCCCTCCCTCCCTCCTTCCCTCCTTCCTTCCCTCCCTCCCTCCCTCCCTCCCTCCCTCCCTCCCTCCCTCCCTCCCCCCTCCCTCCCTCCCTCCCTCCCTCCCTCCCTTCCTTCCTTCCTTCCTTCCTTCCTTCTTTCCTTCTTTCTTTTCTTCCTTCCTTCCTTCCTCTTTGAGACAGAGCGTGGCAGGGAGGGGGAGAGGGAGAGAGAAACTCAAGCAGACTCCGTGCTCAGTGCAGAGCCAGTGCGGGGTTCGATCTCTCGACCTCAGCTGAAACCAAGAGTCGGACACTCAACCAACTATACCACTCAGGCACCCTAAAGAGTTCTTTCTTTTAAAGCCTCCTTTTATTTGCTTTATTAACTGTTTCCTTCTTCTCTTGACTGGGTTTGATGCTGTTTGATGATATTTGGTGAAACAAGTACATAAAACAGTTTAGACGGGGCACCTGGGTGGCTCAGTCGTTAGGCATCTGCCTTTGGCTCAGGTCATGATCTCAGGGTCTTGGGACCGAGCCCCGCATTGGGCTCTCTGCTCAGCAGGAAGCCTGCTTCTCCTTCTCCCACTCCCCCTGCTTGTTTTCCTTCTCTCGCTGTGCCTCTCTCTGTCAAATAAATAAAATCTTAAAAAAACAAAACAAAACAAAAACAGTTCAGAAAGACTTCCAGCAAAAATAAGAAAAGCACCTAAATGAGAATATTTTTTGCTGCTTTACTCCCTGATAGCATTGGAGGTATTAGGTTCTCCTGTAAAGATGCCCAAGCCATGTGGTGATGCTGGATACATCTGTATTAGAGCCGTCTTCAAATTAATCAGTTTTTAGTTCATTCACTAAGTATTATTTAGTACTTCCCATGTACTAGGCATTGTACGGGTGCTAAAGGTTATTAATGCTTACATTGGAAAATCATTGATCTAGCATAATTGTGAGAAAAAAAGCAGTCAGGATATATGGAAGGAAATCATATAATTTAGTGAAGTGTTTAAATTTTAAGAACATAATCTGAAAATACAGCCAGGACGAAGTCGGAAACACACCACCGCACAGCTTAAAAAGAGTTCCATCTTCTAAACTCTTCGAAGTTGCTAATGGGTATATCTTCAATTATGATCATCACTAGCACAGATCACTTCCAATGTTCAACAGTAAAAGACTCCAAAGTAGACTGGTATTTTAGTTACTTTCTTAAGGGTTCTTCATACCTGTATAAAACCCCACCTTTGTGATTATCCTTTAACAAATTGGTTTCTTCACTATGCCGTGACTGGGCCCCAGTACACCTTTGTATGGACGGCACTGATTTGGAATTGGACAGTTACCTTGGATTCACGTTGGATGGGTATCATCCTGGCACTGGGAAATCCCATGCAACGGGGATTCATGAGAGGACTTCCTGTTGGCTCGATAAAAATATCTTTATGCCGCCATTTTCAGTATTCGCTGATACGGATGGGAGCTAATCAGCAATGAGCCCTACTCTTTTTGTCTTCAATCTGTGAGGCTCATACCTTGATAATACTTTCTCCTAGGTAGGGGTTTCTTTGTTTTCCAAAGGGGGAATTTACTTTGAACTTTTTCTCTTTTTGGAAAACTTGCAAGTGACCAGATGACATTTGTGAGTCTTGGAATGTTCCTTTTTATCGACTGTCGGGTGTTGGTATGAATAGCCTCACGGAGACACGGGAGTAATCCCTGACCTCTTGTCTGTCACAGATCCCGGATTACAGGAATGCGGTGATCGTGGCCAAATCTCCAGCCTCGGCCAAGAGGTAGGTGGGAGCTCACGATGACTCCTCGGGTCCGTGTGGAGAATCACACCCCGGATCGGATCCCGGACGTTCTGGATTCTACCATAGTGGTTCCCACTTGTGTCGCTTGTTTTTATTCTGTGGGCTAATGGTTTAAAGGATCGTCTGCTGACTCCATTTTAAAAATGATGATTTCTTTTCTTCTTTTTTTTTCCCCCCCAATCCCAATCTGTGCCCACCTATCAAAGGCACCCAGGTGCTGGGAAGCCTGACCTAGTGCTTCTCTCATTTCCAGATTGGCAGTCACTGGTGGACCTTCAAATCCAAGGTGTTTCAAATCCATGGTGTTTACAAGAACAGCGAATATACTTTGTAGTTGTTTATTGTCTTTTATTACAAGAACTCAGTAATTTATTAACAGAATTGTAGCCGGCCAAGAGGCCACTTATTGGTATGTGTTAAAAAGTGACATTTTACAGAACGAAAACACCCCGAGGCGTACAGATAGGGCAGTGCTGAGAGTTACATGTAACCTGGAGTAACTGATGAATGTAATACAATATTTAAAGTGGTTAGGGGTTGAGAGGATTTCTTATACCCGTATTTTCCAGAGAAGCCACTTTATTGGAAAGGGAGAGAGCAAAAGCAAATGTAGGAAGAGAGCCTTTTTCCTAAAAAAGCTCCCCCCTTTTTTTCTTTTTTCAGACAGGGAGAGGTTGTTGTGGGGGAGGGAGAGAGAGACTCTTAAGCAGGGTCCACGCCCAGCACAGAGCCTGACTCAGGACTCGATCTCACGACCCTGTGATCATGACCTGAGCTGAAATCCAGAGTCAGATGCTTAACCGACTGAGCCACCCAGGCGCCCCTAAAAAAACTCTTTTAAAATTATGTCCCACGATCGAATGCCTTTGCTCACGGGGTCTCTATGAGGTCCTTCAGCATATAAGCAAACTTGGGACATTCATCCCAGGACCTGCAGGCCGTTAATATTGAAGGATGAGGGAGAGCTTGCGGACAGTAAGCCAGAGATTTAAAAGGTATTATAATAAGTAGTTTTCCATTATAAATGAAGAAGGACACGTAGGAGATTAATAAACTAGGCTGGCACTCGTGATTAAAAACACGAAGTTCCCGTGTCCGGTGCAGCCAAGGCTGTGCCCACACCGTACGTCCTTTGAGAAGCTCTATCAGCGGAGTTTTGTATCGTCCATTTGATGAAGTTGTCGTAAACCATGACACGCTTTAGAATATAAAACTTTCAGACACTTTTCTGGGCATTGTGCTGGATCAGTTTTAATGTAGTAATTTGTTCTTCTCTGATACACGTGCTTTTAGTTGCTGTTAAGGTGAAAATCACATAAGGTGTAATTAATCATTTTAAAGTCTACAGTCCGGGGGCGCCTGGTGGCTCAGTGGGTTAAGCCTTCAGCTCAGGTCATGATCTCAGGGTCCTGGGATTGAGCCCCGCATCGGGCTCTCTGCTCAGCAGGGAGCCTGCTTCCCCCTCTCTCTCTGCCTGCCTCTCTGCCTACTTGTGATCTCTCTCTCTCTGTCAAATAAATAAATAAAATCCTAAAAAAAAAAAGATTAAAAAAATAAAGTTTACAGTCCAGTTGGCAGTTAATGCCTTCACAATGTTGTGCAGGCATCACCTCTCTCGGGTTTCAAAGCTGTTTCATCACTCCAGAGGAACACTCCATACCTGTCAAGAAATCACTGTCCATGACCTTCTCTCCCCAGCCCCTGGCAACCACAAATCTGCTCTTTGTCTGTGTGGATTTGCCTATCCTGGACATTTCGTATAAATGGAACCATACAACACGTGGCCTTTTGGGTATGGTTTCTTTCACGTAGCCTCCTGCTTTCCAGGTTCATCTACGTCGTAGTGTGCATCAGTCATTCCTTCTTACAGCTGAATAATTCCCCCAGTGGGGATAAGCCACACTGTTAATCCATTCATGTATTGAAGGACATTTGGGTTGTTGCCACCTTTTGACTGTTACGAAGAGTACTGCTGTGAACATTTATGTACGAGTTGCTGTGTCGATGTATGTTTTCTTTTCTCGTGGATGGGTACCAAGGATCGGAAGTGCTGGATATATATGGTAATTCTATGCTTACGTTTTTGAGGGACCGCTCAACTACGGCGGCTACACCATTTCACATTCTCACCAGGGATGTACAAGGGTTCCAGTCTCTCCACATCCTTACCGACACATATTTTTGGTTTTATTATTATTATTGTTGTTATTGTGGCCATCCCAGTGGCTGTGAGTGGTCCCTCACTGTGGTTTTGATTTGCACTTTTCTAACGATGAAGGATGTTGAGCATCTTTTCGGGTGCTCATTGGCCATTGGTATATCTTTGGAGAAATGTCTGTTCAAGCCTTTCGCACATTTTTTAATTGGATTGTTCGCCTTTTTGTGGTTGACTTGTAGGAGTTCTTTATGTATTCTGGATATTAGGTCCTTATCAGATAGAAGCTCTGCAAATATTTTACCCCATTCTGTACGTTGTCTTTTACCTGTATGGTTTTTTTTTTTTTTTTTTTTTTAATTTTATTTATTTGTCAGAGAGAGAGAGAGAGCACAAGCAGGAGGAGCGGCAGGCAGAGGGAGAAGCAGGCTCCCTGCTCAGCGGGACTCAATCCCAGGACCCCAGGATCATGACCTGACCCAAAGGCAGATGCTTAACCAGCTCAGCCACCCAGGTGTCCCTCTTTTATCTGTCCTGATAATGTCCTTCGACACACAAAAGTTTTTAATTTTTATGAAGTCCAGCTTAGCTATGTTGTTACTGTTTTTGCTTCTGACGTCATATTTAAGAAGCCATTGCTAAATCCGAGGTCTTTAAGTTTGGCCCCTGTGTTTTCTCCCAGTGGTTTAGTTTTAGCTCTTACGTTTG
>CM052891.1:42902660-42930747 GCA_028534135.1 Potos flavus
TCATAACTTCTGTAATACTCACTTTCCATCTACTACCGTTTGTTGATGAGATTATATCACTATGGTAGCCTTTGGCTCCATAGTGGGAGGTTTGGCTCGGTTTATGGGGTTTGGCTCAGTTTATTTGGCTTTTATTAGTACAGTTGACTCTTTTTTTTTTTTTTAAGATTTTATTTATTTATTTTACAGAGAGAGAGAGATCACAAGTAGGCAGAGAGGCAGGCAGAGAGAGAGCGGGAAGCAGGCTCCCCGCTGAGCAGAGAGCCCGATGCGGGGCTCGATCCCAGGACCCTGAGATCACGACCTGAGCAAAAGGCAGATTTTTAACCAACTGAGCCACCCGGGCACCCCCAGTGTTTGTCATCTATCCCTTCAGATGTTTATTGTGCCAGGTTTGACGAGGCCTGAGAAGATTCCCTCAGGGAGCATATGTGTAGTGTCCGATGTTTTTGGTACTATTGTGGACAGAGTATTCGTGTCTCCCCAAAATTCACCTTGAAATCCCAACCCCCAGTATAATGGTATTAGGAGGTGAGGCCTTTGGGAGGTGATTAGGTCGTGAAGGTGGAGCCCTCGTGTCTGGGATTAGTGCTCTTGTGAGGAGAGTCAGACTCTCGTCGCGGCTCCCTGCCGCGTGAGGGTACCGTGAGAGACGGGGGGCCATCTGCAAACCAGAAGGCAGGCCCTCACCAGGCACCGGCTCTGCCAGGCCCTCGTCTGGGGCTGCTAGCCTCCAGAACTGTGAGAAATACATTTCTGTTGTTGAAGCATCCCCAGTCTGTGATATTCTGTTAACAGCAGGTACGAAGACCACTACGTTACCTCATCTGATCGTCTCTGGCTAGGTCAGCCTTTATGATCTCTCACAGACGAGAGGAATTGAAGAAAGTCATCCACGGTGTTTCAGCTGTATGTTGTTTACTGGAAGATAGTGGGACCGCTAATCACTTCTTAGGGTGTTTTCCACACCAGTGATTAAGGTTTTGGGTGTTGGCCAAATAGGGTTGAGATTGACTTGCCCATCCACTCAGTACATGTGTAAGTGCTACTTAGACTTTGAGAAAGAATAACCAAGTGGGAGACCTAACACTGAAGTCAAAATCTACTGTAAAGCTAAAGCGACTGTGATTAGGTAGCGTTGGGTAAAGATAGAAAAATAGAAT
Organism: Potos flavus; assembly: GCA_028534135.1. NCBI lineage: Eukaryota > Metazoa > Chordata > Mammalia > Carnivora > Procyonidae > Potos > Potos flavus. The sequence goes on from CM052891.1 coordinate 42,903,824, forward strand.
AGTGGAACAGAATCAAGTCCAAAAACAGATCTGTGCACATCTAGAATACTGGTTTCCAACAAAGGCGTAAAAGCAATGCAGTGGAGAAAGGATAGTCCTTTTCACAAATGGTGTTGGAATGATTGGATGTTCATGTGCAAAATAATGATTTTGAGTCCTATTTCACATTATGTACAAAAATCAACTAAAAACAAATCCTGTAACTAAATGTAAAACCTAAAACTGGAGAGGAAAACCGAGAAAAATCTTTGTGACTTTGATTGGACAAAAAAATTTTTAAATATACCAAAAGTACATTTTATAAGAAAAAAATTGTTAAAATAAACATCATCAAAAGTAAAACTACTCTTCAGAAGACATTACCAGGAGAATGGCAGGAGAAGGCACAGATTGGGAGAAAGTATTTGTAAAGCATGTATCTGATGAAGAACTTAGATTCAGAGGCACCTGGCCGGCTCAGCGGGAGGAGCATGCGACTCTTGATCTCGAGGTCCCGAGTTCAAGCCCCATGTTGGGTGGAGAGATCACTTAAAAAATTAAATAAATAAACTTAAAAAGAAAGAACTTCTATTCAGAAGATATAAAGAATTCCCAAAACTTGGGGAACTAGCAACCCAACTAAAAAAATTGGCAAAAGATAAACAGACCCTTTTTAAAATTTTTTTTAGATAAACAGACCCTTTATCAAAGCATATATTCGAAGGGCAAATAAGCACACGAAAGATGTTCAGCACTGTTTGTTATGAGGAAAATCCCAGGGGCAAGCACAGTGAGGTACCACTAGGCACCGTTAGAATGGAAAGCATTTGAAATTGGCCACACCACGTATCGGTGAGAACATGGAGGCCCAGGGACCCTCGTCCACTGCTCAGGGGGTTGTGAAATGGTATAACCACTTTGCAAGACAGTCTGGTTGTTTTTTAGGGAGTTAAATATATGCCTTACCCTATGATCCAGCCATTCTACTCGCAGGTCTTTACCCAAGAGAAAGGAAAGCGTGAGTCCATGCAGAGATCTGTACATGAACGTTCAAAGCAGTTTTGTCATGGTTCAGAACCGGGAATAACTCAGAAACGTATCACGTAAATGAACGAAGTCCGGTAGGCCCGAACCATGGACTGTTGCTGTGCCACATAATGTGGATGAGTCTCCAAAATGTTATCCTTAGAGAACGAAGTAAGACACAACATACTCCGATTGCACTTACAAGTTTCTAGAAGAGGTCAAACTCTGGTGCCAGAAAACAGATTGTTGGTGGCCTGGTGCTGGAAGGAGTTACTAAGGGGCACAAGGACACGTCTGGCAGTGATAGAGATTTTCATTGTTTTCATCATGCTGACAGTTTGCACGGATGTTTGCACACATCAGAGCTGATGAGATTGTACGGTTTAAATACGTACAGTTTGTTGGGTCTCCTTATATCTCAATAAAACTTAAAAATTGACACTTACGACTTTGAGGAGTATTTAATGCCCTTGGCCTCCTGTGGTTGATTCTCTTAAGTGGGTGGCGAGGTGGATTAGCAGTTAGAATGGAGGAAGGTTTGGCTTAGCGGAGTCAGCAAGTGCAGGCGCAGCTAGGGGGCTGAGCGCACACTGGGCCGGCTGCTGCCAGAGGGACATGCTCGTCACCGGGGGTCCCCACGCTTTGTCCTGGATCCCAGGACTCGAAGATCATTTTCTCTCTCTCTCCACGAATCCTCTTGGAAACTACGCTGGATGTCTGTTCTCGTATGTTCCTCCCTCGAACGTCAGAAAACGGAGGTGGCGTGCTTTCTGAACCGTGTCTCGTGCTCTCCCGCAGGGCGCAGTCCTTCGCGGAGCGCTTGCGACTGGGCATCGCGGTGATTCACGGAGAAGCGCAGGACGCCGAGTCCGACCTGGTGGACGGACGGCACTCCCCGCCCATGGTCAGGAGTGTGGCTGCCATCCACCCCAGCCTGGAGATCCCCAGTAAGTGTGCCGGCCCCTCTTGGTCACTTTCCTCTTTGCTGTCAAGGCTGCCTAAACGTATGTCTTCCCACTGTGAATGGCCTCTTCTCTTGTTGTTTTGTAAGCTGGCAAAAACTGATTAATACGCCGTCGTAACAAGTACATTTCTGATAGCCCTGTGGCTCGTAGAGCCTTCTAGAAGCAGTCTGTGTGATCATAGCAGGAATGAGGAAAAGGCTCAGTTCTGCCATTTCAGAGAATTTCATCCACTCAGTCAGCAATAGATCCTCGAGGAGAGTTTAATATAAGCAAAATATTTTGTGCATATTATTCACCAGTAGTGTTACTTTGAATGCAGAATATGAGAAACGTCAAAATGGCTTAGCAGAGGGTAGGCCCTGTTAAATTATCTTGTCTCAGCACAACTAAATATGCAGCCCACTGAAATAATTAAGCCTAACTGGATACAAGAGAAAAATCTGGAATATATGGCAGTCGGCAGAATGCAAGAGTGTATACCCGTGCTTGTGTGAGGCCCCAGAGGGAATACGAAAATGAAAGGTGGCAATATGGTGACAGGGTGGGGCAGTTATGTGCGAATTTGTTTCTGTTTTTAAGAAACTTCCTTCGTGCTTTACTAACATCTTTTCAATTAAAAAAAAAAAAAATGCTGCCTTTGAGTCTGTTGGGGAGGAAAAACTTGTCCTCTGTCCTCTTTAGATTCAGGCGTGGGGGCCTGCATATCTCCCAAAAGATAGATGAGCGCCAGAAAAGACAGGGTTTAGGATTGGGAGGATCTTAACAGGGGAAGCTGGAAAACAGGTGACTTTTAGGAGAGATGAAGGGCCCTTAGCACAGAAGGGACTAGGATGGCTTTGTGACCGTGTGTGTCTGGGTGTGGTGCTGACTTCTAGTCTGGGTGGTAAGTTAGTCTCCCCTGGTTGTTCCTGGGAGAGGATTTATGACATCTGAATTCTTTTGAGTTCTTTGGGGGGCCCTGCTTTTAGACCAGAAGGGATTTCAGGAGCTCCTGTGCCTTCAGCTCAGAATCATTTTCATGCCACCGTGGCATATTCTGGAGCCCTTTGGGTTCTTGCTTTGCCCGGGAGTTTGCTCATTTGCAAATAGAGAACAGTTGAGAGAAGGAAAGCTGTACTGGGGCAGCGGGGAGGAAGCTGAGATCGGGGCTGCGCCTGTGGATCTCGGAGGGCTGAGAGGGAGAGAGGCGGCGTCCAGGGGTCGGTTGGATCAGGGTGCCAGGACAGCCCGCAGGGGCAAGAGGGCAGCCTCTGGGGGCAAGGGCTGGGGCCTGTGTCCTGCCATGGTGGGACCAGGAAGAACACCGCCCTGACTGCTGGGAGGTACTGGGGGGGGGCGGGGGAGACGGGGGTAAGGTAGCAGGAGTCTGCTGGAGCGAATGGGAGGATTTTAAATGCCAGTTCTTACACTTGCATTACAGAAGGCTGCAGAGTTCTCCGGAGCTGGCGGCAGGTGTCTTCAGAAGTCCAGGCCTGCGTCGGGTGTTAGGATAGATTGCAGGGAAGGGAGGCAAGAGATAGGGAGGACAGATCTGGGAGGCTGATGAAGTTACACAGATGCACCGTGGGAGGGCTTTGATCTCGGGCTGTGCTGCGCTCAGCTGTGCTGTTCCACCCAGCGGCCGCCCGTCCACGGGAATGGGGCGAATGGGAGCCGAGATGTGCGGGGAATGTGAAGGACCCGCACTGTGGCTGTGAAAACTATAGTGCGCAAGTTCTTTATTAATCGGTTTTTTATTGAGTCCATGTTGAAATGATATATTTGATATATTGGATTAAATCAAATGTATTCTTAAAATTAGTTTCACGTATTTCTTTGTGCTTTTGTAATATGGCTGCTAGAAAATTTTAAATTACATCCGTGGCTTACATTTGTGACTTAGCGTGTATCACTGCTCTGGGAGTCTGGCAGTGGGCTCATTGGACGGGAAGGCCTGTGCTCTCCCATTCCGTCTTGGGAGATGGTGCTCTCCTCTCCCACTGTGCTGGGAGTTTAAAGAGGAGAGAGAGGGGCGCCTGGGGGGCTCAGTCGTTAAGCGTCTGCCTTCAGCTCAGGTCATGATCCCAGAGTCCTGGGATCGACCAGCGGGGAGTCTGCTTCTCCCTCTGACCCTCACCCAGCTTGTGCTCTCTGTCTCAAATAAATAAATAAAAATCTTAAAAAAAAAAAAAAAGGAGAGAGCGCTGGGGATAGAGCCAGGGTTCGGGATTTGCTAATCAGGCCCCACATTAGCGTGTGCCTCCCGCTGCAAGGCTGCTGGGCACTCGGGCCTGTGGCTGGCCTTGCTTTCAGAACCCACGTCTGCTCAGGGAGGGGCTCGTGTCAGGCAGCCCTGCAGGGCTCTACAGGGATGAGCCCTTTCCTTGAGCTCTGGGAGGAAAGCACGTTCCTGTTCAGCTTTGCAGTTACGTCAGCTACGTTCTGGAGCATTTCAGCAATCTTTAGATGAACCAACCCCCTTTAACTTCTTTAGTTTTAAGTGCTTTAGTTTTAAGTGCGGTCTTAGCCAGTCATTTCTGGACTGGAGAAATGGAGCTACTGGTCTGTCTGAAAACGAGGGGCCAGGACTTTGTGACATTTCCTTTATGTGCTTATTTGCTCTTTGTGTTTCAGCTTGTTTCATCACGATTGTAATGATACCATTTCTATTTTTATATTTTGACTCAAGCAGTGAACACTAGAGGATTTTGGGGGGGGAATGTACTAGAATTTTAATTCCACAGATCCCAAATGTTGAACTTCTTTTGCACATTTGCTGGCCTGGCCCTCTAGATTTGTTCAAGTTGGTAGCAAGTAGATATATGCAAATAGACATACGGAGGCAAAAGAAAGCATTGTTCCTCTGGCATCTCACATGTATATTTTGAGATTGTGACGACATCAAAAGATTTTAATATTTAGCATTAGATTTAAAAAAGTAGTTTGTATTTTCTGGTTTCTTACAGAGGGAAAATGCCAACCGAAAAAGAAAACCGTACTTTTCCAGAATAGGAGCACATTATATAAATATTCAAAACATTACAGTGCATAAAGGAAGAAAACACTCATCAGCGCTAAATGCAGACACACAGCATTTTTATCTTTTGGTGGGCCTCTTCCCGTGGTTGCCTTCCTTGGGTTACTGAGCTGCGGTGCAGACGGGGACAGAATCCGTAACACACCTTCTCCCAGGCGATTGAAAACTTGCATGCACAGCATTTTTAACGGCTCTTGAATATCCCATCTTATGGATGTGGCTGAAACCTAAGCCCAACAGGGTCTGGCAGGTATTTGTTTTCACCTGGTTTTGTTTTGTTTTGTTTTGTTTTTAAGATTTTATTTCTTTTAGAGGGAGAGAGTGAGCAGGGGGAGGAGCAGAAGGAGAGGGAGAGACTCTCCAGCAGACCTGCGCTGAGTGCAGAGCCCCAAGCGGGGCTTGATCTTACGACCCTGAGGTCATGACCCCAGCCAAAACCAAGAATCAGAAGCTTAGCCAACTGAGCCACCCAGGCGCCCGATGTTTTCACTTATTCTTTGCCAGTATAATGTTGCAGTGCACATATGTGGGTAAACGCTTTTTCTGTACCTGGGCTTACTCATTATAAGTTTCTAAAAGTGAGATTTATGAATCCAAAGGTAAGACTGTTCATAAGGCTCTTTGTCAGGTCGATTCCCTAAAGGTTACACTGTTGTACTCTTTCTCCAATCCTGGGGTCCAGGTGCCTGGGAAAGGAAGTGTGGAAAGTGTAAAAAATTCAGTTTGGGGATTTATCTTGCTTTGTTTGGTTTTACATTTCTGTCGTCCTCCCCTCTTCCCCCGCCGCCTAGGATCACATTACATTCAATTGTCACATGTCTTTAGCCTCCTTCAATCCACAGCATTGGTTCTCAACTGGGGGGGCTGCAGGGGTGCCATGGATTTTGTCCCATTGAGCACACTTGGAGGTGTCTGCAGACATATTTGGTGGTCACAATCGAGGGGGCCAAGGATGCCGTAAACATCCCCTAACACACAGTAAAGTTCCCACGACAAAGAATTATCTGACCCAAAATGTCAATGGTGCCCAGGTTGAGAAGCCCCGATCTGGACACTCTTACTTTTTTCCTTTGGTGACACTGACCTTTCTGTGCAACCGCCGTATCTTTCTAGTTCCAAGCATTTCATCACCCAGGGAAGCACCCTTACCCACTAAAGGATCACTCCCCACAGCCCCTTCCCCCACTAGTCTGCTTTGTGTTCCTGTGGATTTGCCTGTTCCAGACATTTCGTATAAATGGAATCATCCAGCCTGTGACCTTCTGTGTCCAGTTCCTTCCACTGAGTACGTCTTTGCTGTTCATTCATGTCTTTGTGCGTATCAGGACTTAATTCCTTTTGATGCCTGAATAACATTCCACTGTGTACGGATATGCTGCAGTGTGTTTATGCCTTCATCCACTGATGGACACTGGAGTTGTTTTGACCGTTGGCTGCGAGGCTGTTACTTTTGTTCAAGTGCAAGTTTCTTCCAGGCGCGATTTCATTTCTCCAGGATCTATAGCTAGGATTACAACTGCTGGATCATATGGTAATTTTATGTTTAACTTTTTGAGGAGCCACCCATCCGTTTTCCACCGCAGCTGTACCATTTGACATTCCTCCCAGCAAAGGTTGAACGTTCTGATTTCTCCCCATCCTTACCAACAGGATTTTCTGATTTTTTGATGAATGTCCTCCTGGTGGGTGGAAGTGGTTATTTTGTTATAGTTTTGACCTGCATTTCCCTAACAGCTAATGATATTCCATCTTTTCATGTGCTTGTCTATTTGTGTATCTTCTTGGGAGAAATGTCTGTTCAGATTTTTTGCTTATTTTTAAATTGTGAGTGGTTTGTCCTTTTATAGTTGAGTTGTAGGAGTTCTTTATATATTCTGGACACTCGACTCTTAGTAGAAAATATGTATGTTTTCTCTCATTGTGTGGTTTGTCTTCACTTTCTTGATGGTGCCCTTCAATGCATGGAAGGTTTTAATTTTGTCGAAATCCAGTTTATCTATTTTTTAGTTTATTGCTTGTCTTTTGGTGTCTTAGCTAAGAATCTTTTGCCAAATCCTAGGTCATGAAGATTTACTCCCGTGTTTTCTACTTAGAGTTTTCTAGCTTTAGCTCTTATTTTTAGGTCTTTGATCCATTTCGAGTTAATTTTTGACTATGGTGTGAGGTAAGAGTGCAATTTCATTCTTTTATATGTGGATATCCAGTTTTCCCAGCACCACTTGTTGAAAAGTCTTTTCTTTCCCCATCGAATGGCCTTGACACCCTGTCAAAAATCAATTCTAAGAGTCTTTCAGCAGTTGAATGGTTAAAGAAAATGCGTATATATACAGTGGACTATTACTCAGCCATCAAGAGGAAATCCTGCCATTTATGGCAATGTGGATGGACTTTGAGGACATCATGCTAAGTGAAATAAGTCAGAGAAAGACAGATACCAAATGATGTCACTCACATGTAGAAGCTAAAGGAAAGGGCGAACTCCTAGAAACAGATAATAGAATGGTAGTTGCCAGGTCCTGGGGGTGGTGGATGAAATGGAGTTATAAAATGAACAACTTCTGGGGACTCTAATATACAGCATAGTGACTGTAATTAATAATACTGTATTATATACTTGAAAGTTACTAAAAGAGTAGATTTTTTTTTTTAAGATTTTACTCTTTTATTTGAGAGAGTGAGAGCACAAACAGTGAGGAGCGGCAGGCAGAGGGAGAGGGAGAAGCAGACTCCCTGCCGAGCAGGGAGCCTGCATGGGCTTGATCCCAGGACCCCTGAATTGTGACCTGAACCGAAGGCAGATGCTTAACCGACTGAGCCACCTGGGTGCCTCTAAGAGAGTAGATCTTAAAGGTTCTCACCACACACACACAAAATTGTAGTCATGTGAAGTGATGGGTATGTTAACTAATCTTATTGTGGTAATCATTTCGCAATATGTACGTGTATCAAATCATTATATTGTACACAGTGCTATATGTCAATGACATCTCAAAAAAGCTGGGGGGAAAATCGATTGACTGTAGATGTTTGGGTTTGTTTGTGGACACTTGGTTCTGTTCCGTTGATCTGTATATCTCCATTCTTATGCCGGTACCACATTTGATTAATTGCTTTGCAATAAGTTCTGAAATAGAGAAGTATGAGTCCTGCACCTTTATTCTTTCTTTTTAGAAGATTTTTCTGGCTATTTGGGGTCCCTTTTATTTCCATATTTTAGGATTTTAGGGTCAGGTCATTTCTGCCAGAAAAGCAGTTGGGATTCTGATAAGGATCGCATTGAATCTCTAGATCACTCTGGGGAGCATTGCCATGTTAACAGTATTAATGCTTTGATCCATGAATATGGGATGTCTTTCCATTTATTTATGTTTTCTTTAATTTCTTTCAGCAGTGTTTTATAGTTTCAGTGTACAGGTCTTTCACCTCTTTGATTAAATTTATTTTTAGGGATTTTACTCTTTTCACTGCTTTTACAAGTGGAATTGTTTTCTTAATTTCCTCTTCAGATTGTTCTTTGCTGGCGTATAGAAACAGCTGACTTGTGTGTGTTACCTGGCAGCTTTGGCGAATTGGTGTATTAGCTTTGGTAGTTCTTTGTGGATTCTTTGGTGTTTTTTATATGTAGGATCGTGTCATTTGCTAGTAGAGATAGTTTTACTTCTTTCTGTCTGATCTGGATACCTTTTATTTCTTTTTCTTGCCTAGTTACCGTGGCTAGCACATCCAGGACCGTGCTGAGTAGCAGTGGTGAGAACAGGCATCCCTGTCTTGTTCCAGATGTTAGGGGGAAGTTTTCAGTCTTTAATTAAGCACGATGTCAGCTGTGAGTTTTTCATAGTTGCCCTTTTTCAGGTTGAGGAAGTTCCCATCTGTTTCTAGTTTCTGGGGTCATTTTATCATGAGACATTAACTTTTTAAAGGCTTTACTATAGAGATTATTTTGTGTGTGTTTTTATTCTGACCAGTGCTGATTCCTAAGGAAAAGCCCCCAATCACAGTCGTTGGCGATGTTGGAGGAAGGATCGCCATCATCGTGGTATGTAGATCTCTCTTCTTATTAATTGTTGTATTGGCCATTGTTATTCTTTTGAATTATTTGTTAATTGTGTGGGGATTAGGTATGGCCAAGTAAGTCTCCTTTAAGTTGGTACCTTGTGCTAAATGTTTACTGTGGTTCCCAAACTGAAAATTGTTATCATTAATTTATTAAGAAATTGTAACTAACTACTTAGTTTACTAAATGTCGTGCGGCTGTTTGTCATACCACGGGAAATTGTCCTGTGATAAAGGTAGGGTGCAAAATTGGTAACTGTTAAAACACCCTCTTGCCCTTCACAAAACCCGTGCACAAAAGGAGGACATTTAATGCCGGTATCATTAAAACGATAACACGAACACGCACGTACGCCACTGCTCAGCTTGGAAACAGAACGTGGTCCTGTCCCCGAGAGGCCGCCTCGGCTCCTGCCTGGTCTCTCTTCTCTCTCCTCCCCCCAGAGGTTGTCAGGAACCCGAAAGTCACCGTGCATGCCCTTATTCTCTGGCACATTCTGCCGTGAGCGTGTGTATCCCTAAACGCTAGGTGGTTCTGTTTTTCATGTTTTCGATGCTTGTAGAATGAAGTCTTTGAGACTTCCAGTCAGTGCTGTTCTGAGATTTCTCCCTGTAGTAACATGCGGTTGGACATTGGGTGCCCTTCCTGGTACGACCGTGACACGGCTTACCAGTCTGCTCTCCACGCACTGAACGTACAGTTTCTCTATTTCCAGATAACACTGGCTCTGAACAATCCTGTGCCCATTTTCTGGAGCATATGTGTACAGCTTTCTTGGGTACCTGAGAGTGGGGTGGTTGGGTCGGAAGGCACACACATTTCCAACTCCCCTGACCGGTGCCAGAATGTTCCCAGAGCGGCCGCACCAGTTAAGCAGGACTCTACAGTGGGGGCCCCACGTTCTCCCCAGTGCTTGAGACTTTGCTTGTGAATTTCTGAATTCACAAAATCTTTTCCAAGTGACAAAATCTCTGACGTCACCCTCTAGAGTGATAGCTGCCCATGAATTTATTCCTTATTTAACAAAACGTGCAGTAACGAGATGCTGTGAATTCAGTAATGCTTCTGCCCTCTTTCTACTGCATTTAAAAAAAAAAACAAAACCTTTGTATTTTGAAATAATTTTCATTCATAGGAAGTAGGCCTTCCCCTCCCCCAAATTGTACAGGGGAGTCTTGTGTCCTCTTGATCCAGCTTCCTCCTCCTTGCTTAACTGTGGTGCGGTAACACGATCTGGAAATTGAGATCGCCACCACCCACCCAGCTGCTCCCAACAGCCCTGGTGTGACGTGTGCGCACGTAGACGTGTGCGGGCTTATCACACGTGGAGCTTTGTGTGACCGCCACCTCGCTCAGATACGGAACGATGCCATCACCGCAAAGCTCCTTCGTGCCACTCCTTTATCTCCGGGTCCCCTCTCCCCCCCCATCCCTAACTTGTGGCGGTGGCTAATCTGTCCTCTGTCTTTATAATGGTGACTTCAGGAAAGTCATACAAATGGAGAACACAGTCGGTCAGCCTTTAAGATCGATTTTTTTTCACTGAGCATGCTTCCCTGGAGATCCACCCAAGTCGTTACGTATATTAACACATTCTTTTAGGCCGAGTTGTTTTCCCTGCAGGTCGGTACCACAGTTGAACCACCGAAGGACATTTGGATTGTTTCCGGTTCTCTGCTACTAGAAATAAAATTGCTGTGCACATTCGTGTATGGGTTTTTGTGTGAACAGAGTTTTACTTTTTGTGGGCTAGATGGCCAAAGGTGCGATTGGTGGGTTGCATGGTGATTGCAAACACAGTTTTATACGAACCTGTCAAACCCTAGTTCAGAGTGGCCGTACCATTTTGCCAGTAGCACTTTTAAAGTAATATCTATGTTTTTCTTCTTTGATCATGGTAATACTAGTATACATTTGAAAGGAATAATATATATGCATATAAAACAAATGCACGAATGCTTATTCAAGTCTAGCTGATGCTTGATACCCCCATGGGCTTAAAATAACTTTGGTAGCCTGGGTGTGATGGTAAAGACTGCATTTTCCACCTCCTGGGTCTCTCTCCTGCATATCCCCTTTACAACTCACACAAACGTGTGGTTTTTCTCTGTGATACCAGCTACTTGTCCTACAAGTTAACTGAAGTCTTTTTTTTTTTTTTTAATAAAGCTTTTACTTGAGAGAGAGAAAGCGTGAGCAGGGGGAGGGGTGCAGAGAGAGAGTGCAGGGGAGCCCGACGTGGGGCTCCATCCCAGGACCCCAAGATCATGACCTGAGCCGAACGCAGATGCTTAACCGACGGAGCCACCCAGGCGCCCTAATGTAGCTCAGTTGTGACACTGTCTACCCAGAGCTAGTGTCAGAGCCCTGCGGGTTAAGGGTCAGTCCCACAAGACTGCTCCCACCCTACTTGTGATACCATTGCAAGTACGACCCCGGGTTACGCGCAGCCTCTGTGCGATCTGGCCACAAAGCAGAGGTTCCTGTGACCCCCTTCTCAGGTTGCATTAATTGGCTAGAGCGGCTCACAGAACACCTGTATTGACCAGTTTATTAAAGGATGTCGTAAAGGATACCGATGAGGAGATACATAGGGCGAGGCGTGGGAGGGTCCAGAGCACAGAGTATTCTGTCCCCGTGGAGTTGGGGTGCGTCACCCTCCCAGTACATGGATGTGTTCACCAGTCCGGAAGCTCTCCAAATGCTGTACTTTTGGGGTTTTTATGGAGGTTTCATCATGTAGGCATGATGGATCATTGATTCTGTTTCCAGCCCTTCTCACCTCTCTGGAGAATGGGGGTCGGGGGCTGGAAATTCCAAGCTTCTCCTCGCGGGGTGGTCTTTCTGGTGACCGGCCCCCATTCAGGATCCCGCTGGAAGTCACCTCATTAGAAAAAAGATGCTCCTAGAGCTCTTATCACTTAGGAACTTACAAGGGTTTTACGAGCCGTGTGTCAGGGACAGGGTCAAAGACAAGTAGTAGAACAAAAGATGTTCTTAGTGTTCTCATCACTTAGAAATTTACAAGGGTTTTAGGAGCTCTGTGCCAGGAGCCTGGGGTGGAGACCAATATATGTATTTTCTACCCTGTCACACTGGGAACCTGTGGCACATGGGTGGGAAACCACCGGACCGCGTATTTTGTTAAAATACCATTACCATCTTTCCCATTTTAAAGCCGTATGTAGAAAGCATATTTCCCATGTGCCCAGAGGAGAAAATTTGGAAAATAAGGAAAACCAACAGGAAAAAGAGGAAAGGACTAGCTAGAGCCTAGCACTTTCTGGTGGTTTTGTTATGCATTTAAAAAAAAACAAAAACCTGGGGCGCCTGGGTGGCTCAGTGGGTTAAGCGTCTGCCTTCGGCTCAGGTCATGATCCGGGGTCCCTGAGATCCAGTCCTGTATCGGGCTCTCTGCCCCATGGGGAGTCTGCTTCTCCCTCTCCCTCTGCTGCTCTCTCTCTCTGTGTCAAATAAGTAATATCTTTAAAAAACAAAACAAAACAAAAAAACACCTTCAATGAACATTTCTGGAGCCCCTGCCCCCCGAGGGCACAGTTCTGGACCCACGAGGGATAACGTGGAGATGGTGGCCCCAGGGAGCCCCTAGTGTGGCCGAGAGGCCTGCAGGGAATGCGGCGGGGGCACAGTGACCTGCTGTGTCCCCATGCCACCAGGACATGTTAGATGGGGCCGCAGGTCTGCTGGAGCAGAATGACACCCTTTGTTTTTCTGGGTTTTGTGAACCCACCTTTGCCCTCATGTTCATGTACCTTCTGCTCCCTCTGTGACTTGACAGGATGACATCATCGATGACGTGGACAGCTTCCTCGCCGCAGCAGAGACCCTGAAGGAAAGGGGCGCATATAAGATCTTTGTGATGGCGACTCACGGCTTGTTGTCGTCTGATGCTCCCCGGCTGATTGAAGAGTCTGCCATCGACGAGGTAACTGCCACGGGTCCCAGCATAGCTGCCCCGGCGCCTGTGTGCCTCCCGGTCCCGGTTGGAGCGAGTTGGGGGGGGGAGGGTGTTATTTTGTGGTTGAGAATGGATTCGCAGTGTGGGTTATGTTCGCGTTTCACGGCCTGGAAGCCTCTGTCTTTTGCCCACGGTAATAGTTTTACTAACTCTTACAAATGGGGCACGTGGCACGCGGTGCTGCACACACTACCCCCCTCCCGCCCCCCCCCCGCGACCCCCAGACTCCATCACAGGCCTGCAGGTTCCCCGTCAGCTCCCCTTTTAGAAAGACAGGAAGTCCTGCATCAGAAAGGTTAAGGGACTTCTTAAGGTCACACAGCTAGTAGGCTGAGCATTTATGATGGCAAAGCCCGACTCTCTCGCTGGGACAGACCGACGCCTGTGGTATGAAACTGGGGGAGGAAGGCACACAGGGCAGTTTTCTCAAGCTGCCTGCGGCTCCCTTGAGGCTGAATGAAGCAAGGCCATCCCGGTTTACTCCCCCTGCTTTGTCTGCCCCCCCAGGTCAGCCGGCTTTTCTGCTTGTCTGCTCTGACCGCATAAATCACATTTTTATTCTCTCTTAAGAAATGGAGGTGTTTTACCCTGTAAATTCCTGGGTATTGATTCCGACATGGCTCACACTTCTTGTACTTTTCCGAGTCCCACACTTTTACTCTGCAGCGGTCGATCTCCTTGAGCCTGGCCCCGTGTTGATGGGTTCAAGGTGCCTTCGCACAGACAGAGGCCGGGCTGGCGTGGCTGGGATCAGATCCAGCCTCCTTACTCAGCGGGACAGACAATCCTAAGGGCCAAGAATACGTGAAAGGTGTTCAAGGCCACAAACCGGATACAGAATTCCCATACTGAGTAGACGGAGAGGACTTGAGGCCCGAGGCAGCAGCTCTCGGTCTGTGCACGTGGTTCCCACGGGCGCTGCGTGCGGGCAGATTCGAGAGAGCAAGCCAGAGGAATGTGGGGGGCCTGTGGGAGCCAGGCCTCCTAGAGCAGAGCGGACTCTGGAGAGGAGGCATAAAAGCAGCAGAAACGGATGCAAGTGCACCCGAGTCTGGCCGCAGGAGTCTGGAGGGAGAGGCTGCCTCCGGGGATGGGCGCCTTTGTGTCCTGAGAGGGGCCTCGCACCGATGCCCAGAGGGGAGTCAGGCCAGTAACTAGTGGCTACAGCGGGTTTCTGGGTGGCTCTGTTGGTTAAGCGTCTGCCTTCGGCTCAGATCATGATCTCGGGGTCCCAGGATCGAGTCCCGCGTCAGGCTTCCTGCTCGGCGGGGAGCCTGCTTCTCCTTCTCCTCCCCACTCTTGCTGTCTCTCGCTATCTCCGTCTCTCTCAAATAAATAAAATCTTAAAAAAAAAAAAAAAAAAAAAATCAACTGAGTTTCTGTGTTCACTCTGGTTCAGAAGCTCAGGTTTTTCCTGTAAACTTCCAGAGAAAGTGCAGTCCCACAGCGGAGTGTAAACAACGCAGGAGCAACGGGCGGGACCCACGAGTCAGGAGGTGGAAGGTGGGAGAAGCGGCGAGGGTGCCGTCCTCATGTTCCGGAGTACGAGCTGGTAGATCGTGCTCGGGGCTGAGAAACCAGGACTTGAAGTGGGGCTTTTGGTTTGTTTGTTTTAGTTAATAACTTAAATGAAATGTCCAGAAGAGACACCCACAAAGGCAGTAGGTTAGTGGTTGCCAGGCCTTTGGGGAGCAGTGAGATGAGGAGTGACAGCGGGTGACTGGATGGTACGTGACTTCTATCTCAATAAAACTGGTACTTCTTTGAGCACACACAAGCAGGGGGAGGTTTAGAGGGAGAGGGAGAACCAGGCTCCCCGCCGAGCAGGGAGCCCAACGCGTGGCTCGATCCCAGGACCCTGAGATCATGACCTGAGCCGAAGGCAGACGTTAAACCCACCGAGCCACCCAGGCGGCCCTCAAACTTGTACTTCTAAACAGTGGTTGGAATAGATGTGGAAGATACATTCCCCAGTGGGGGTGGTCGACATGTGAAAAACCGACCGCTGCAGGGGAGCACGGCGCGTGGAGCGCAGGCGCAGCAGCCCTGCCCTGGGGTCGCGCCTCCCGCCGATTCTCTGGGAGGAGGGCCGAGAGGTCTGTGTTGGATACCAGTGGGTAGGGGTTCTGGTTTGTTGTTGTTGAATTTGGGAACTGTTCTCTTTTACGGGCCATAATCATTTATGTGACTCTTCATGTTTCCATTTTTGTCTCTGTTGCCAGGAATATCAGATAGAAAAGCCAGAGTCACAAGAATCAGATGAGGCTGGGTTTTCATGTCCCAGGTGCTGGTTCTGAATAATTCCTGACTGACCGTCTCTGTTTCAACAGTCTCATTGTGTGTGGGCGTCTTTATTATAAACGGTCTGGAGGCTTATTTCAGAAGTAGGGAGTATAGATTATAAATAAAATTAAAAAATCATTCCCATCCCCTGTTTTTTTTAAAGATGGATGAGTATTTTTATTTTTATTTTTTTTTCCCATTTGTAGCTGTTGGAAAGTGCTTAGTTGTCTTTGATTTTTTATCAGATCTTAATTTTAAGAAAAATAGCTTTATTGAGATATAATTCACATACTGTACAATTCACCCATTGAAAGTATAAGATTCACTGGTTTTTAGCGTATTCACATTACTGTGCAGCCCCCATTCTCATCCCCCCAGCAGGAAGCCCCGATTCTCATGAGCAGTCCACCCCTCTCCCCGTTTCCTCCCAGTCCACTCGGCCTTAGGCATCCACTAATCTGCTTTCTGTCTCTATAGATTCACCGAATCTGGGCATTTCCTATAAATGAAATCCTGTGATGTGTGAGCTTTTGTGTCTGGCTTCTTTCACTTAGCGTGCTGTTTTGAAAGTTCATCCTTGCCGGAGCAGGGTATCGGTACTTCATTCTTATTTGTTGCCGAATATTTCATCGAATGGATAGGCCACATTTTGCCTTTTCATTCATAAGGTTATGGAAATTTGGGTTGTTTCTACTTTTTGACTCTTGTAAATAATAGTGTTATAAACATTCTGCACAAGTTTTTGAATGCAGATATGTTTTCATTTCTCTTGGGTCCTATGGCAACTCTATGTTTAACCTTTTGAGGAACTTCCAGACTGTTTTCCAAAGTAGCCAAACCATTTTTCACTCCTCCCCGCCAGCAGCATCTCAGGGTTCCGGTTTCCCCACATCCTCACGGTACTTCCGATTCTCTCTTTTTGCCTGTAGCTATCTTAGTGGGTATCAGGGTATCAGATCTTGACCTAAGAGACACAGGTAGTGGGGACTCCTGGGTGGCACTGTTGGTTAAGTGACCAACTCTCGGTTTCAGCTCAGGTCGTGAGATCGAGCCCTGCATTGGGCTGCATGCTTAGCACAGACTCTGTTAAGACTCTCTCTCCCTCTGCCCCTTCCCTCTGCACTCACTCTCTCTCTCTCTCTCTCTCTCAAATAAATAAATCTTTTTAAAAAAGGGGGGGGGGCGCCTGGGAGGCTCAGATGGTTAAGCGTCTGCCTTCGGCTCAGGTCATGATCCCGGGGTCCTGGGATGGAGCCCCGCATTGGGCTCCCTGCTCGGTGGGGAGCCTGCTTCTCCCTCTCCCTCTACTGTTCCTCCTGCTTGTGCTCTCTTTCTCTCTGTCAAATAAATAAATAAAATCTCAAAAAAAAAAAAAAAAAAAGAAACACAAGTCGTGTTCATAATGACTGAAAACACTGTTGAAGGTACGGTAGCCTTACTCACTGTCCTTAAGCAGAACCACAGAGATTTGAGAATATATGGGATTTTCAGATCCAGCCAGGAAGCTGCCCAGTTCTCTGATGCTCTTGGATTTTTGTCCTCTTGGTTTGCAGGTGGTGGTCACCAATACGATCCCACATGAAATCCAGAAGCTCCAGTGCCCCAAAATTAAAACCGTGGATATCAGCATGATCCTCTCAGAAGCTATCCGTCGGATTCACAATGGGGAGTCCATGTCCTACCTTTTCAGAAACATAGGCTTAGATGACTGAACAGCTTTCCTTTCTTAAAACTCCCGAGGGCCAAACTGGAAGCAGAGAGTACTGTGAGGGGTCCCACCTGATGCGAAGTCCTTCCCAGGGGCCGGCCGTCTGTGCTTTTGTTCCTTCCTTTTTGTTAATCCCTACGAAGATAGACCAACTTTTTATGTCGGTTTAGGTGTTTGTGAGTTTTGGGGGCGATTTTTATAAAAGAAAAACTATATTCTCCTCCTAAATGAATTAACAACCCTGGTTGTTTGTAGTTGAACTATTTCAACAATAACCTGGAGTAAGATTTTTAAGCCCACAGACAGCCTTTTCCCAAAGTTGCTGGAGCCCAAGTGCTTAAAAAAGTTCATGAAATCAAACGATCTACATACTGTGTTGTACCTGCAACCGAGAAGCCACAAAGAGGATACTGTCGAATCCCAGCCAATGACCTTTTTAGAAATGCTTTTATAGACACGCACACGTGAACGACTGTTACGCGACCACTATTTATTTTCCGCAACAAAAGAAGGAATACAAAACTTACGTTGTGTGTGTGTGCGTGTGTGTTTTTTTTTTTAAACTTTGTGTCCGGGCCGTTGTTTTATAACTAAAATAAAACGAGCGCTGAATACACGTGGTGCGGGTGTCGAAGTGTTGGGCCCACTCGTTGAGTTCTGTCTTCTGCGGCTTGTCTTCTGAGGCCACGGTAGCCTCCCAGGGATGTAACGTCTCCCGTTCTGTTTGTCCAGGGCCTGCACGTGTCTGATGCGTAATCACTTGGCTGTGGCAGGAGAGGAATTGGAGGCGCAGGCTGTGAGCCGCGGGGGGCAGGTCAGCGAGTTGGCGTGAGCTGCCGCCTGCATCTTGGCATGGCTTTGTTTGGCTCCCTGCTCAGCAGCACAGCCATGCGCTGAGCAAAATGCTACCTCTGCATGCTCTGGAAGATGAGATGCTGGGGGGTTGGTCACGGAGGGCAAATGATAACGACCCTTGCTAACATCCGGCCGCAAAGAACCGTCTGCCCCGCAGTTCAGAGTGCAGAACTCAGAACTTGTCCGTGAACAGGCTCGGGAACTCTGGAGTCCAGGGAGTAAGGCCAGCATGTTCTACTGAGATTCTGTAATGGCAGTCCCATCTAATTCATGGAGGAAAAGATCTTTCTTTTTGTTTCAAGTAAATGTCACCCCCAGTGTGGGTCTCGAACTCATGACCCCAAGATCAAGAGCCACGTGCTCTACTGACCGAGCCAGCCAGGAGCGCCAGGACTTTTTTTTTTTTTCCCCCCAAAACCACTTAAGCCTGTGGTTTCTAACTATGTTAGAATCTGGAAAAAAATAGCAGGTGACTTGGCACAAAATTAAGAACGGTCACTTACTATTTACCATATCCAGGTTTCTTGGTGACTTGCTTTGGAGCAGGTCTGGGGCCCTGTGTGTGCAGGAGCGCCGAGGGCTCTGCTTCCGGCAGCTGCCCCGGGTGCCAGACGGTCTCCTGCTTATCTCTCTGTGCTCATCACACCCAGCAGTGTCCAGACCCCTCCTGACGCGAGATCTCAGCCAGACAGCCTGTGATGGTTGTGCTCCTGCAGGTGCATGAAAGCAAGACATATTTTGTTAATTACCTAAAGTAATGCACACTGATGTTCAGATCTGATCAAAGTAGAAGTCTGCACTGTTAACGTGGGACATTAACTCTTGCTTAGAACTGTGTGACCTTAAAATAAGCTCTCTCCTTTATACGTTGTGAGCATGGTTTTCTTTGCTTTATGAAACCCTTGAAAGTAACCATGTTTTCCTTTTACTTCCAAATGAATAAGCTGGCAGAAGTCTACAAGGACGGTGGAATGGGGAACTCCAAAAGTCTCTTCCTCCATAAAAGCAGAAAATAAATGGGCAAAAACAGAATCAACTTTTTTGGGACTCTAGAAAGTTATCCAAAGTTTACAGCAACCAAGTAAATGGTCAGTAAAAAAAAAACAAAAAAAAAAAAAAAACAATAAAAATGGTTGACTCTTGACAAGATTGCTTTGTGGCACTTTAACTTACCCTGGTCCCATTCATCTCGTGCTTCCTGGCAGCCTTGAAGATAATAGCTGCGTTCCTGGTACATGTTCCGTGCACCAGTGGGAGTAGAATAGTGTTCTCGGAGAATTAGTTACTTGTTTGGACCTGTCTACTGGCTACTTGAAGGACTAGCTCAAAGGCCCTGCCTTTATTTTACCCAACTCCGAACTCTGAAGAGCAGAGGGACAATTGTTGAAAAAAATGTAAAGGCAAATTTATTAGCCACTCTTCTTGGGGCAAACAAGGAAACCACTAAAAGCTTGCAAGAAAAGGCTAGAGAGTGTGATACTTCAGGAGGAAAGGGTTTTGAAAAGCTCCCACATGTTCCTGGGGATATGAAGGGCATAGGATTGCACCGAGTTGAGGACATGCTCAGAAAAGACTCAAGAAAGCCTTAAGCGCTCACCTCTGGCAGATCTGCAGGCTCTGTGCAAGCAAGAAGTGAGGGCTAAAGCAGAGTTGTAATCTGCCGAGCCGAATGTCGAAGGCATGTCGTGAGACACACAGCCCATCTGCAGACTGGATTATTTTTCCTCCCTCCTTCCCTCCCTTTCACCCTTCCTCTTTTTTTTTTTTTTCTTTTCTTTTTTCTTTTGTTTTCAGGCTTAAGGAAGCCTGTGATGACTCCCCATTCAGTTGACTGAGCAGAGAGTGTCAGCTACCATACACAACAAAGAATACAGACTTTACAAAAATTAGTTCAGAAAAGCCACCAGACAACTACAAGCAGCAATAAACCCTGGGGAAGGAAGAGAATCTGACTTCCAGACTTCCCACATTATAATATTCAAAATGCCCAGATTTCAATAACAACAAAAAAATTCCGAGGCATGTAAACAAACAGGGCCGGGCCCACACACAGGGTAAAAAAACTTGATAGAAACCATCTTTGAGGAAGTGCCGATACTAGATTTACTGAAGACTTTAAATCAATGATTTTTAAATATGCCCAAAGAGCCTTTAAAGGAAACCATGAGAAAGATGGCTCACCAAATAGAGAATATCAATAAAAAATAACGACAGTGAACCAAACAGGATGTGGGGAAGACAGTAGAGCATGGGAGGCACCAGAGATCTGTCTCCTAGACAATTTCTGTGATAAGATTTGATGGTTTTGGAACTCCGATGTCTGTCAAAGGTTTGCAACCTCCATGGGGAGCCTTAGGCAGTAAATTGTTCATTTTGGCCAAATTGAGCTCTTAGTACAGTTGAGATACCTGACCCCCCACCACACACACACCCCCAGACTCGTGGCAGGCAGTGGCACCCGTGTTCCTGAAGCCGCCTGCACAGCTCGTGGGTGCTAGGGTGGGCGAAAAGGACTCCATCCTCCAAATAGTGGAGATCTGTGCTCTGACAGCCGGTTGCTGCTTCTGATCACAGAGGCACAAAGAGGCTGGCAGCCACTGCGATTGAACTTCCTTCTCCTCCTCCAGCGAATGAGAATTCCAGGAGATTTCAAGGCTGGTCTCCTTATTCTCCACCCCCCCCCCCCCCCCCCATTTTAACGACCCTTTTGGGAGCCAGACTTTAAGGACTAGGACATTCAAAAGCAACTGCATATACAGGGAAAATTAAAAAGTTACTGCGTATGCGCAGAGGATGTTCAGGCTCAGAACTAAAGAGACCCTAAGCTTATCCCTCGGGTTGAGCCTTGGCATGGAGACAGCCTACAACAACTACTACTGCTGCTACTACTACAACTATAATAAATACTGGGAAAGGGAGAGAAACTGATTTCTAGGGTTACCACATTATTAGATTCAAAAATTCAGCTTTTAATTAAAAAAAAGCACGCAAAGAAACAGGAAAGCGTGGTCCATTCAAAGGGGACAAATCTATAGAAATGGTTTCTGAGAAAGACCTGAAGTTAGATCTACTAGACAGACTTTAAAGCAACTGTCTTAAAGATGCCCAAAAAACTAAACAAGCAAACCAAAAAAACCCAAAACAAAACAAAACAAAAAACAGATGTGGAGAACAAGAAAATAATGTATGAACAAAGCAGAGACATCGATAAACAGAAAACCTAAAAAGAAACTCCAAAACATTCTGAAGAGTACAACTAAGATGAAAAATTTACTAGAGAGATTCAAAGGCACATTTGAGCAGGCAGAAGAATCCGTGAACTTAAAGATTAAAAAAAAAAAAAAAAAAAAAAGAACTAAATCTGAGGAACGGAAAGAAGATTGAAGAAAAAGAAACAGAGCCTAAGGGACCTGTGTGACTCCATTAAGTGGATCAACATGCACATTGTGGGAGACCTCCTCCTGAAGGAGAAGAGAGGGAAAGGGGTAGGAGAGAATATTTGAGTAAACAGTGGCTGAAAACTTCAACATTTTATGAAAGGCATGAATATGAACTCCAAGTAAGATGAACTCAGGGACACTCCCACCAAGATACATTATAATCCAACTTTAAGAAGTCAGACAGAATCTTGAAAGCAGGAAGAGAGAAGAGATGAGTCACATACAAGGGATTCTCAGTAAGATTATCAGATTTTTTTTTTTTTTAAGATTTTATTTATTTATTTGAGAGAGAGGGAGAGCACAAGCATGCAGAGCAACAGGCAAAGGGAGAAGGAGAAAAGGTTGCCCGATAAGCAGGGAGCCCGACATGGGGCTTGATCTCAGGACCCTGGGATCACTACCTTAACCGAACGAAGGCAGATGCTTAACCCACTGAGCCACCAAGACGCCCCAAGATGATCAGATTTCTTATTGAAACTTTGGAATTCAGAAAATGGTGGGCTGAAGGATTCAAAGTGCTAAAAGAAACAAAAAATGCCAACCAAGAATCTTCCGACAAAACTGTCCCTCAAAAGTGAGGGAGAAATTGAAACAATCCTGGGTAAACAAACACTGACGGAGTTCATTACCACTAAACCTGCTCTGCAAGAAATACTCAGAGAAATCCTCCAAGGTGAAATGAAGGAACACTAGATAGTAATTTGAAGCTGTATGAAAAAGGAAAGATCTCAATAAAGGCAAATACATAAGTAATTATAAAAGTTACTATTCTTGTAAAAATGGCTTCTAACTCCTTGCTACATAATTTAAGAGACAAATATATTTAAAAATTGTTAGTCTAAAAGCTAGTATTATTATAACATTGGTGTGTAACTTTGCTTTATGTTTTCTACATAAGAGGCTAATGCATTTAAAAGATTATGTTTTGTGGGGACGCCTGGATGGCTCAGTCGGTTAAGCCGCTGCCTTCGGCTCGGGTTGTGATCCCAGGGTCCTGGGATGGAGTCCCACATCGGGCTCCTTGCTCAGCGGGGAGACTGCTTCTCCCTCTGCCTGCTCTGCCTGCCGCTCCCCCTGCTTGTGCTCTCTCTCTCTCTCTGACAAACAAATAAAATCTTAAAAAAATAAAATAAAAAAAAAAAAGATTATGTTTTGTGGAACAAAATGAATCAAGATTTAATTTTATGACAACACCTGAAAAGAGGCATAAACAAAGTTGTCAAAGAAGCAGAATTTTTGTATGTTAATTGAAGTTAAGCTGGTATAAATTGAAATTAGTGTGTCATAACCTTAGGATATTAAGTATAATCCCAATAGTAACCATGAAGAAAATAGTATAGAATATATATCAAAGGAAATTGGAAATGAATTTCAATGTTTTACTACAAAAAATAAACTAAGCACAAAAGGAAATAGGCAACAGAAAAGCTATAAGGCATACAGAAAATCAATAGCAAAATGACAGTAGTCCTTCCATAACTTTAACTACTTTAAATGTCAATGAATTAAATAATCAAGTAAAAGAGATTGGCAGACAAAACAAAAAAATTGGCAGAATAGATGAAAATAACACAGTACAACTACATGCTGTCTACAAAAGACTCACTTTAGATCCAAAGACACAAATATATTGAAAATGGAAGGACAGAAAAAGATATTCCATGCAAATAGTAACCAAAAAGGAAAAAGTGTAGCTAAAGTAATATAGGACAAAAGGACTAAGACAAAAATTACTACAAAAGACAATGAAGGATATTATATATTAGTAAAAGGTTCAGTAGAACAAGAAGACATAATGTAAATATTTACATGCCTAATAACAGACTATCAAAATAAATGAAGCAAAAATCTACATAATTAAAGGAAGAAATAGTTTTACAATAATCATTAGATACTTCCATTCTCCACTTGTGGATATTAACCAACAATAGCCAATTAATCAAAGAAGAAATCACAAGGGAAGTTAGAGAATACTTAAAGATGAATAGAAATGAAAACACAACATACCAAAACTTAGGGATACAGTGAGATCAGCGCTAATGGGGAAATTTATAGCTATAAACTCTTACATGGAAAGGAAGGGGGAGGGAGGGAGGAGGGAGGAAGGAAGGAAAGAAGGGAGGAAAGGAGGGAAGAGGGAGAAAGATTTAAAAACCACAACCTCACTTTACGAAGAAAATAAGGAAGGGGGAGGGAGGGAGTGAAGAGGGACGGGAAAGGATGTGAAATTAACAACCTTATTTTATGAAAGGAGAAAGGAAGGGAAGGAGGGAGGAAGAGGGAAAGATCTCAAATCAACAACCTCACTTTACAACTTAAGGAACCAGAAAAAGAACAAACTAAACCCAAAGCTAGCAGAAGGATAGAAATAATAAAGATCAGAGCAGAGATCAGCAAAATAGAAAATAGAAAAATAATAGAGAAAATCAATAAACCCAAAAGTTGGTTCTTTGAAAAGATAAACATTGACAAACCTTTATTTAATAGACTAAGAAAAAAAGAGAGAACCCTCAAATTATTAAAAACAGAAAAGAAAGTGGGGACATTATTACTGATTTGAAGTAAGTAAAAAGAATTACGAGAGTACTATAAGAATTGTACACAAATGGGATGATTTAGATGAAATCGAAAAATTCCTAGAAATGCAAAACCTACTAAGACTAAATCACAAAGAAATACAAAGTCAGAACAGACCTATAACTAATAGGAAAATTGCATCAGTTATTTAAAAAAAACTTCCAACAGAGAAAAGCCCGGGATCTGACGGTTTCACTGGTGAATTCTCCCCAACATTCAAAGAAGTAAGCTTAGTCTGAGGCACCTGGCTGGCCCAGTCGGAGGAGCATGCAACTCTTGATCTTGGAGTTGTTAAGTTCGAGCCCCATGTTGGGTGTAGAGATTACTCAAAAAATAATTTTAAAAAAGTAACACCAGTATTTTTCAAACTTTCCCCAAAAAATGTAAAAGGAAAGAATAATTTCTAACTCATTCTATGAGGCAGACTTACCCTGATCACAAAGCCAAAGATACTATAAGAAAACTATAAATCAATATCCATTATGAATATTGATACAAAAACATCAGCAAAATACTAGAAAACTGTTTTTCAGCAACATATTAAAAAGATTATAGACTTTAACCAAGTGAGATTTATTCCTGGAAGGCAAGACGGTTAGACATCTTGAAAAATTGGTCAGTGTAATACACCATATTAACAGAATGAAGAAAAATAACTACATGATCATCTCATTGCAGAAAATGTGTTTGAAAAAAAAAAGAAAATGTGTTTGAAAAAATGGTAACTTTTTATGATAAAAACACTCAGAAAATTAGGAATACCAGAAGGAAACTACCAAAACGTATTTGAAAGCCATGGATGAAAAATCCACAGTGACCATGATACTCAAGGGTGAAAGACAGAAAGCTATTTTTCTAAGTTTAATGACAAGGCAAGGATGCCTCCTTTCACGACTTCTATTCAATGTAGTGCTGGAAGGTCTAACCAGACCAAGAAAATGAGTGAATGAATGAATGAATGAATGGCATCCAAACTGGAAAGGAAGAAATAAAATTATCTCTGTTTGCAGCTGATACGATCTTATATTTAGAAAACCCTGAAGATTACACACACGCACACACACGTGCACGCGCGCGCGCACACACACACACACACACCATCTGTTAGAATTAAGAAATGAATTTAGGAAAATAGCAGGATACAAAGTTGACATGCAAAAACCAGTTGCATTTCTAAGCGCTAACAATGGACAACCTGAAAGGGAAATGGAAAAAATGATCCCATTTACAATAGCATCAAAAAGAATAAAATACTTAGGAATTAACTCAACCAAAGAGATGAAAGACTTGTATAATAAAAAACTACGAGGAGCACCTAAGTGGCTCAGTCAGTTAAGCATTCAGCTCTTGAATGATCTCAGGGTCGTGATATCAAGCCCCACGTCCAGCTCTGTGCTCAGCACAGTAAAGTGAAGTACGCCTGTACATTTGTCACTAATCCAAGTCTACTTTCAAATAAAAGTGTCCTGTCACATATAGTGTGATTACCTTATAATAAAATAATCCCACTTCTTTCCCATCCTTACATCGTTGCTGTTATTCATTTCATTTATACACAAGCATACACATACCAAATACATTGTTGCTATTATTTTGAGCAAATTGTTATCAGATCAATTAAAAATAAGAAAAATAAGTTTTTCTTTTACTTCCATTTATTTCTTTTTTGATGCTCTTCCTTTTTTTTTATGGAAATCTGAGTTTCTGACCTATATTTTTTCTCTTCTCTCTAAAGAACTTCTTTAAACATTTCTTGCAAGGCCAACGTATTGGCAACAAAACCCCTCAATTATTGTTTGTCTCAGATAGTCTTTCTTTTTTCTTTCTTTATTTCTTTTTTCATAGGGTACAGAATTCTAAGTTGGTTGGTTTTTTTCTCTCAACACTTTAAAATGTCACTCTACTCTCTTCTTGATTGCATGGTTTTTAAGGAGAAGCAAGATGTCATTTTTTTTTTTTTTTTAAAGCAAGATGTCATTCTTATATTTGTTCGTCTATAGGTAAATTGGTTCCCCCCCGCCCCCGGCTTCTTTCAGGATTTTTTTTTCTTCTTTATCTTTGATTTTCTGTAGTTTGAAGATGGTATGCCTAGGTGTAGCTTTTTTAGTATTTATTCTACTCAGTGTTCCTGACCTTTCTGGGTCTGTGATTTAGTGTGTGACATTAATTTGGGAAAAATTATGTTATTATTTCAAATATTTCTTTTGTTTCCATCTCTATTTCTTCTCCTTCTGGTATTCCTATAACATAACATGCATGTTATACCTTTGATGGTTGTCCCACAGTCCTTGGATATTCTATTCTTTTTTTTTTTTTTTTTTTCAATCTTTGTGATCTTTACTTTTAGCTTTGGAGGTTTCTACTGATATAGCCTCAAGTTTGGAGATCCTTTCCTCATCTGTGTTTAGTCTACTAATAATCCCATCAAAGGCATTTATTTCTGTTATGCTGTTTGTTTGTTTTTTATCTCTAGCATTTCTTTTTGGTTCTTAAGATTCCCATCTCTCCTTACATTGCCCATCTATTCTTGGATGCTATTCACTTTATCCACTGGCATCTTTAGCATATTAATTATAATTGTATTAAATTCTTGGTCAGATAATTCCAACATCCCTGCCATGTCTGTTTTTGGTGCTGGCTCTCTCTCTTCAAATTGTGGGGATTTTTTTGTTTTCGTTTTTGCCTTCTAGTATGCCTTGCAGTTTTTTCTTGATAGTTGGTCATGGGTAAAAGGAACTGCTATGGGGCACCTGGGTGGCTCAGTGGGTTAAAGCCTCTGCCTTTGGCTCGGGTCATGATCTCAGGGTCCTGGGATCGAGCTCTGAATCAGGCTCTCTGCTCAGCGGGGAGCCTGCTTCCCTCTCTCTCTCTCTCTCTCTCACATAAATAAATAAAATCTTAAAAAAAAAAAAAGGAACTACTATAATTAGGTCTTTAGTAATGTGATGAGGTGCGGGGACAGGGGAAACCTTCAATTGTCCTATAATTAGGACTCAGTCTTAGTGAGCCTATGCCTTTAGACTGTGAACTTCACCAGTGTGT
>CM052891.1:42931247-42999489 GCA_028534135.1 Potos flavus
TCAAGAAGAGTTGATTTCTCAGTCAACTCAGCTTTTTACTTGTTAGGACAGAGTGGCTAATTCCAAGCTCCTTACACGCAGTATTGGAAACTGCAAGTTCCCATGAGGATATTTTTTAGATGTGATTAACATTTAAGCCAGTAGACCAAATAAAGTGGATTGCTCTCCATTATGCGCCTGGGTCTTATCCAACCAATTGATGGCTTTAAGAGAAAAGACAAGTTCCTTGAAGAATAAATTCTGCTTCTAGAGGAATAAATTCTGCCTTTGAACTTGAGACTGCAGATCAGCTTTTCCCTGGTTCTCCGGGCTTTCCTAGTTCTTTCCTGCTGGCCCATCCTGACATTTCAAACTTGCTGGCAACCACAAGTGCATGAGCCGTGAGCCAATTCCTTAAAACGAGTCAATTTCCCTCTCTTTATATATAGAGAGACAGATATATAGAGATCTATATCCATCTGCATCTACATAGATAGATCTATACAGATATCTATATCTATATAGATATATGCAGATGGATACAGCTATATAGATATGGATCTATTTCTGTGTCACACACACACACACACACACACACACACACTTTGGTTTTGTTTCTCCAGAGAACAGTAATACACCTAAATACATCAACCTAGTTTGAACTAATATCGATCTAGTTTTAATGATATACAGGTATATATGTATATATGTATGTATAATGACATACATACATACTTGCATATCATTAAAACTAAATTGTTTAAAATCTATATGTAAAAAACCAAACTATATGTAAAAGCTATATGTATAAAAACTTATAAATTTATAAACTATAAAAAACTATATGTATATATACATATATACTTGTATATGCCCTTACCGTGTAATTAGCAAATTAAAATTTTTTACGCTGTGTTCATGAACGTGAACTTTATTGTTTTATGTAATTCTCTTTTAAATCAGAAAAATAGAGTAGTTACAAACTAACAATGCATTAATATTGGCTTTTTAGTATATGTGCTGCTGAAAGTGAGCATAATATTGGCTTTATTTACTTGTGTAGTTATCTTTAGTCTTCATGTGGACTCGAGTTATTTTATAGTGTCCTTTCATTTCAACCCGAAGGACTCCCTTTAACAGATCTTATAGGGCATATCTACTAGCAATAAACCCCTCAGCTTTAGTTTATCTGGGAATGTTTTAGTTTCTCCTTTATTTTTATTTTTATTTTATTTTGTTTTTTTTTTAAGATTTTTTATTTATTTGACAGAGAGCTAGAGAGCACAAGTAGGCAGAGCAGCCGGCAGAGGGAGAGGGAGAAGGAGGCTCTCCACTGAGCAGAGAGTCTGATGTGGGGGTCGATCCCAGAACCCTGGGATCATGACCTGAGCCGAAGGCAGACACTTAACTGACTGAGCCACCCAGGCACCCCGAAGAGGAATTTCTTAATGGATACAGAATTTTACCTTGGTTCAGCACATCTATACATACCATCAAGACCTCTAAAGCCTTTTAAATCCCAGAAATCTATTTTTATCAAGGTAAGATGTATACATAACATTCACCATTTTAAACATTCTAAAGTATACAATTCAGTGGCCCTTAGAGAGCTTCCGGACGGAAACTGGACACCAGAAAGACCAAGGCATGACGAGAGGGTTGGAAATTTTAGCCTTGAGTTAATCATCAGTGGTCAGTGATTTAATCCATCCTGCCTAGGGGATAAAATCTATATAAAAACCCCTACCTGATGAATAGGGTTCAGGGAGCTTTCAGATTGGTGAATACACCCGTGTACTGGGACCCTTTTGGACTTCGTTCTATGTGTCTCTCCCTCTGGCTGTTCATCTGTATCCTTTATAATGATCTGTATCGTACACTGATAATGATCAATTCCCCTGAGTTCTGGGAGCCATCTGGCAAATTACGAAATCTGAGACGGGGATCATGGGAACTTCCAACACCTATAGATGATCCGTCCAAAGTACAGGAGGCCTAAGATTTGCACCTGCTGTCTGAAGGGGGGCAGTTTGGTCAGACTAAGGGCTTAAACTGTGGGATCTCTGCTAACTCGGGTCGTTAGTGACAGAATCGAGTCAAACCGGAGGACAGCCAGTTGGCATCCAGGGAGTTGGAGAATTCATTGGTGTGGGGGTGGAGAAAACCCCACACATTTGGCGTCAGCAGTGGTGTTGGAAAACACGACATGGGAGCTCCCTCTTGGGATGGACGAGGCTTACGGGGTGTGATATGGCTGGCTTCCTGGCTGGGCAGATCCTGTCATTCCCGTCCTGGGCGAGTTGGACCATTAGAGTTTGATCTGAGTGTGGTCCTGTTGGATAGGATAGGGTGGGAATATGGGACGAGATGGGGCTTAAGTGTGGAATTGCTCACCCTTCACTGCCACCCTCTCCCTGTCCTACGCATCCGCTCCTCGTGACTTCTTTTCCCCAGAATTTGTATCAGAATTTGGGAAGGGGGGGGGTTATCCCTAATGATTTATTTTCTTCTCAGATGCAGACCGAGGCGAGGGGACCAAATACTGTTTTTCAACCACTTTATCCTTAGGAGACTGGTTGAATAAATTCGGATAGTCTCCCGTTGGGTCCTTCTGACTTGTATCAAATGATCTTTTTTTTTTTAATAGATTTTATTCACTTATTTGACAGAAAGAGAGAGAGAGATCACAAGTAGGCAGAGGCAGGCAGAGAGAGGGGGGAAGCAGGCTCCCTGCTGAGCAGAGAGCCCGATGTGATGCGAGGCTCGATCCCAGGACCCTGAGATCATGACCTGAGCCGAAGGCAGAGGCTTAACCCACTGAGCAACCCAGGCGCCCCTCAAATGATCTTTTGATTCTCGACATGCTTCTAGCAATGGCTTGGAAAGCGAACACCATCGGCGGGGCTAATTGGCTGAAGGCGAGAGTACCTGGGGAGGGGGCCGCCCGAGCCTGCCCGAATTGACTAGAAACAGTGACTTAATTCATCTTCTCTGTCTAGTTCTGCATGTAATCTTTCAACGGCCAGCCTCGGGTTACCGAGTAACCGGCACAGTTGGGTTTCGCAGGTCAGTGTGTTCCCAGCGGTGGCTGCTCACTCATTAACACCTTCTGGAACAGCTGCGTGTCCCGGTTAAACTCCAAATGCTTGGCAAAGCCACGGGCCCTGTCGGAGACATCCAGCAGGCTGTACGTGATGATTTCATTAGTGAGGACGCATCTAAGACTCTACGGGTTTAATGGAAGCAAAGCCATCCCCGTCACCAACGGGGAGCATCTGGAGTCAAATCTGGATCTGAATCCCAGCTGTGCCCCTAACTGGGCCAGATGACAGATGGCTCAGCCTCCTGGCCTCCGTTCCTGGACCGTGAGACACTGTCACCCACTCTGAGGGAGCCCAAAATGGGACAGCGGCCAGAAAGCCTAAGCGTTGTCCTCGGCTCCTGGCAGGCAGCTGCTAGACGTGTCCCTCCGTGGACGTCCTGAGGAGACCACGGGGACCGGAACGGAGGGTTAGATGAGGGGCTTGGGGTTGTTTCCGCTGGTCTAGAAGAAGAAAGCAGAACATTTGGCAACGGGCCTTTGTGGTCCCATAGCGGGATGTTCTGGGGCTGGGACTGTCATGGCTGGAAGTGAGCCACGTGATTCAAAAGTCACCGTCCCAAGTCCCTCTCGGTCCCCTCATGGCCCAATGGCCGCAGGACATGGTTGCCCACCACTATGGTGTCCCCAGAGGTGAGGCATTTGTCCCCAGCCCTCCGTGTTTTTTATACAAATTAAATACAGGGCGAGCCACACATCAGGTAACTGAGCCCTTTCTGGGACCAATTTGGTTGCCTTTGATGCACTGAACTCCCTTTATTTATGATTATTTATTTATTTGTTTAAAGCAGGCTCCGCCCCCAACGTGGGGATCAAGTTTGTAACCCTGAGATCAAGAGTTGCATGCTTGGGGCGCCTGGGAGGCTCAGTGGGTTAGAGCCTCTGCCTTCAGCTCAGGTCACGATCTCGGGGTCCTGGGATCGAGCCCCACATCAGGCTCTCTGCTCAGCGGGGAGCCTGCTTCCCCCTCTCCCTCTGCCTGCCTCTCTGCCTACTTGTGATCTCTCTCTGTGTGTCAAATAAATAAATAAAATCTTAAAAAAAAAAGTTGCATGCTTTAGAGACTGAACCAGCCAGGTGCCCCCTAAACTCCTTTTACTTTTCCCAAACCTCCTCTGAGTTCAGGGAGGCTGCCCTCCTCCAAGCGCCTTCCAACTCTGCCCCCCACGCTCATGGCCGGGAGTGCCTTCCCATGGCAGGGGTGGGGGACGCCCGTGCTGCACTTGGAAGCCGTTTCCCTGCACGCGGTCACCTTGTGGGCTGGAGATGCCACCATCGCGCTCGGTTTAATGATCAATTTATTGCCTCCCAGGAAGCCCTCTCTGGCCTGGCTCGGCCCTCAGTTCCTCTTGCTTGGAGCCGGTGCCTGCCGCGGGATGGTGGCAGACAACTCCACCGGCGACCCCCACGCTCCCGGGCCGCAGCTGAGCGTGACCGACATCATCGTCATCACCGTGTATTTCGCCCTGAACATGGCCGTGGGCATATGGGTGAGAGGCCCGCGGTGGGTGGCCGGCCAGGATGGGCACTGCGGTGTGGGAGCTGGGCTGACCTGAGGCATGCATGGAGTCCGCTGGGGTCCTCCTCCCAGCCCTGGGGTGCATTTGTCCATGACCTTGACCAAGCCCCTTTGTCTTTGGGCAGTGGCTGCTCACACCACAAGGGGAGGAAGAGGAAGGCCTCTCTAATGGGCAGGCCTAGGGAGAAGCTCCCTGGGCTTTCGTGTGGCCGACAAGCTGGGGGTCCAGCACGGCACATCCTCTTCCTGGCCTCTGTCTCCTCTGTGTCACATGGGCTCGGGGGACGAATGTCTGCCCAGCTGCTCCCCGCACCTGTTGGGTCAGACTCTGGAGAAGGGGAAGGGCACACAGAGCCTGAGGATCTTTGTTTTGAAAAGCTCCGTGTCCGCCTGCCTCGCCTAGTTCCTAAGCCAGTTTCTCTCACTTTCGATGAGAAAGAGACATGATTTAGGCTGTCATAGACCGCGGCGGCAGTGAGACCCCTCCTAGGCGGGCCCTGTGCTCATCGCCCGGCCCCCACAGCCGCAGGGAGAAGGCCAGCCCCATTTACGGATGAACCCTCGTGCTCTGGGGTCTGGGACTTACCCAGTGAACCCCAGGTCCCTGCACATAGGGGAGGCATTCCTCCCGTCTACTCATCATGCTGACCTTGGAGGCCTTCCTGGTGGAGGAGGCGAGCACCAAAGCCAGCTTTGGGTTTGCAGAGGTCAGACTCCTCCTCCTTGTCCCCAGAGGTCCCCAGGCCAGCATCTCTGAGCCGTGATACATGGTGGCCTCCATTTACTGGGGGAGAATGAGGATCCCTTCTTATCTTCCCTGGCCCCTGGTTTAAGCCCCAGGGCCAGAGGCCGGAGACTGGTCACATTCACAGCTCTGGCCTCCTAGGAAGTCGCTCAGCATTCTGGGCCTTGGGGGTCTCAATCTACAGACAGACGCACCACCTACTTCATCCCAAGCCCCGAGTGCCCGAGTCAGAGGTGTTCTCCCACCCAAGGTGCCCGCACGGGCACGGACGCTGCCGCTGCTCTTGGCTCGATAGCTGGAACGGTGTGCGTGGTCCTGGCGTCACAGGGGTGCCGGGGGGAGGGATGCTGACGCTGGTGGGGGAGGGGGTGCTGGGGCTGCTGGGGGTCGGGGTGGTAGCAGCAGCAGTAACTGGAACTGATGCTTTG
This sequence comes from Potos flavus, assembly GCA_028534135.1. Classification (NCBI taxonomy): domain Eukaryota; kingdom Metazoa; phylum Chordata; class Mammalia; order Carnivora; family Procyonidae; genus Potos; species Potos flavus. Next base: position 42,937,019 of record CM052891.1, read on the forward strand.
GTGAAGGAATCGTAAACCAAAGCTGTTCAGGGCTGGTCCTCACTCTGCGTCCTCGGAGTAAGTCCCTCGCCCTCTCTGGGATGGCTCCTCAAACACACCATGCGGGTCCGGGCAGCCCCCTGCTCCTGGCGGTGCCAGGGAGCACAGGAGGCCCGTGGATGTGGAAATCTGTTGCCAGCCATAGCCTGTTTCTGGGAGAGTTGCTGGCTGGGAGTTCAGAGGGGGGGGCGCAATGGAGGCTTTCGGGATGAGCCAGGGGCGGGAGGTCAGCAAGATCTGAAGAGGGAAGAGGAGTCGGGTGGGGAATTGAGCTAGAAGCGTGCATCTAAGGAACTGTTCGGGGCCCCTGAGGCCCTTTGCCATCCGGTGACTGGGGCCCATCAGCCTCGCTGCTCGGGACTCGCCTCTCCCAGCTTCGCCTTCCCTTGCAGGCTGGTGCCGCGGGCGGTGGGGCTGTGGGAGTTCTGGCCTGGCCTCCAAGCAGGCCATGCTGGCCCAGCAGGATGCTGCTGGTGGGCTGGCCGTGAGCGTCGGCAGCAAAGAACAGAGCCAGACGAGGAGTGTGCTGGAGCTGGATGGCACAGCGATCAGATGCTGGCGGTGATCACCCAAATGCCGACGGGACGAGCTGGGTCGGACAGGTGCATCTGCAAAGGTGCTCTGACGGTGGGGTTACGAGAGCCCAGGGGAGGGCCTTTAAGGAGATGTTTCTGGACGAAGGACCTTGAGCTGAGCCTTTGCACCTATTAGGGTATCTGTTAACCAGTGACAGAAAACCTACATCAGATGAGCTCAAACAATGGAGGAAATGTAATGATACCCCTCCTGAAAAGTCCAACAATAGAGAAGGCTTCAGGTACAGTCGGATCCAGGGGCTCACAGTATCAACAAGGCTATGGTGCATTTCACTTTGACTTTCTCAGCTTCCACCCATGTGTGGCATTGTCCTGAGCCCAGTGTCCCACACAGAGGAGAGATGCCCAGCCTATCTGCCTAGCCTGGGTTCCAATCCTGACTCTACCACTTACTAGCCACTTTTAGCTCTGGAAGCCTTGGTTTCCTCATTGGTAATATGAGGATGATCATAGTCCCTACTTCACAGGGCTAAACGCTTCATACAGGTAAAGCACTGGGATCCAACTCTGCGGCTGAGGGGCCCTCAGTGAATATTAACTAGGTACCCATGACTGCCAGTGTCCCCAGAGCCCCGGCTTCCTCCTCCACCTCCTGGGAGGCCAGGAGCAATCCCAGCTTAAGTCCACAACTGCCCTGAATCAGGTGTGACAGCTAAAGAATGTGATAGGCTCTGTGGCTTAGGTGAGTCAGGACTCCTGGAGTGGGAGACTGGGTTGGGACCACTCGAGCCAATTGCTTGGAAAAATGAGACCCCTTGAGGAAAGGGAAGGGCAAGGAGGCAACTGGCAATGCCCACCACATCCTCGAAAGATGAGAAGACGTGTTAGGAAAAATCACGGGGTAAGAACAGAGCTGCTCTGGAAATTGCACAGTGCGCAGCCTACACAGCTGGATGTGGCCATCCTGGTCAAGACCATGAGAGCCTTCAGATAGTACTGCATTCAGTGGGGCTGGATCACAGCTCACAGGAAGTGATGGGAGCTCAAGCGGGAGAGACAAGCAGGACCCATATCAAAGGCTTTGGATGACAGATCCAGACAATTCAGGCAAATCATCTTGGATATGATGGTGTGTGTGTGTGTGCATGTGTGTGAAGTTAAAGTCAGGTAGAAGGAGGCCTGTGTATTGGTTGAGATCGTGTGATCCAGCCTTACGTTAGGATATGTATGTTGCGAAAAAGGAAAGCAAAATATAGATCTAAATACACCTGCTGTGTCCTTCTTTTCAAATTTCTCCTAGTCTCAAGTTCACATCTTTTCATTTTTCTCCTGTCCAGACAGCACCAAGTGAGGCCTCGAAAAATCCATAAAATCACTGACCCTCATCAGAGATTTACTAGGTACCAGGCACCAGCGTCAGTGTTACTCCTATTAACTCATTAAACCCCACTGAAGCCTATGAGGGAAGAACTTTTATTAGGCCCACATTGTATGTAGATGAGGATACCGAGGCCCATTGGTGAAGTAACTTGCCCAAGGTCACACAGCCAGGAAGCAGAGGAGCCAGGATTCCCTCCCAAGCATTCTGATTTCAGATTTTTAAAAATTAAATTATGGAGCACAAAATTCTGTGCTCCCCCCAAAACAAAAGGTATGCAGGAATCCTTGAGCGATAATTCCTGGAAATGTATCAGAGACGAAAATATTAGAAGTAAGAGGGGCACCTGGGTGGCTCAGTTGTTTACGCGTCTGGCTCTTGATTTTGGCTCAGGTCGTGATCACAGGATTGTGGGATCGAGCCCCGAGTCGGGCTCCACACTCAGCGAGGAATCTGCTTGGGATTCTCTGTCTCTCCCTTTGCTTCTGCCCCTCTCCCCACGCTGTCCTCTCAAATAAATAAATAAAATCTTTAAAATATTAGAAGAAATCAAAGGCCAAAGGGTTCTCAGAATCCTTGGCTCAAAGTCCTCACCAAGAGGCAAAAATCTCCGCTTAGGGGCGCCTGGCTGGCTCAGTCAGTAGGACATGTAACGCTCGATCTCAGGGTCGCGAGTTCGAGCCCCATGTTGAACACGGAGCTGACTTAAACCACGTTAAAGTGTATAATTCGGTGGTATTTAGTGCATTCGCAGTGCTGTGTAACCATGACCTTTATTTGGTTCCAAGACTGTTTCATCACCCTAAAAGAAACCCCATACCTAGTAGTTATCATTCCCCTTTGCCCCCTCTCCCCAGCCCCTGGAAAGCACTGCTGTACTCTCTGCCTTTAAGGAGTCACTCGTTCTGGACATTTCCTATCTATGGAATCATACAGTATGTAGGCCTTTTGCGTCTGACTCCAGGTTCCCATTCCCGCCTCTGTCCTTGCAGTCCTCATGCCGGGCCAGCAGGAACACGGTGAGAGGCTACTTCCTGGCCGGCCGGGACATGACCTGGTGGCCGGTGAGTGCTCTCCGAGGCCCCCTGCCCCTCCTTCTGGGATGAGGGGGGAGGGGGATAAGGGATGCCCCAGGCAGGCAGTGAGGGGACAGGTTGAGGCTGGCAGGGACCCCCCAAGCTGGGAGTGTCGGGATAGGGTGCTGGGAATTGTGTAAAGCGTGGGGGCTTTGGAGTCTGGTAGGGAGGGCTGGATGCCGATTCCTTTTCCTCTCTGTCCTCCAGATTGGAGCCTCTCTCTTCGCCAGCAGCGAGGGCTCGGGCCTCTTTATCGGACTGGCGGGCTCAGGTGCGGCCGGGGGCCTGGCCGTGGCGGGCTTCGAGTGGAATGTGAGTTGCCAGCAGGCAGGAGCAGGAGGTGCTGTGGGAGGGTGCGGCAGCCCTAAAATGCACTGGATAGGCCTCCATTGGAGTCTGCCCTCGGCCCAAGGGGCAGCTCCCAGCAACTCCGGGTGGCCAATGTCTAGACGGGTGGTGTTCCTGGGAAAGGCTGGTCTTCAGAATGCCAAAGAGCTGGATAGGCCAGCAGGAGGGGAGCTATTAGTCTTGGCCCGGAGCCATCAGTGTACAGACGCACAGAGAGCGGATGAGACCGTTTCAGGTTCTCTTGGCAAGCCAGGCCTCCAGACCGCTGGTCTCGGCTACATCTCTAGAGCAGGGTTGGAGGGGGGGAGTTGCGCCTGCTGTCCTCACCCTGCCTCTGTCCCCCTCAGGCCACGTATGTGCTGCTGGCTCTGGCGTGGGTGTTCGTGCCCATCTACATCTCCTCGGAGGTGAGTCCACTCCCCACTCTCAGGGCTGGGCTGTTAGTCCAACTAACGTGCCTACCAACTCATGAAGACAGGTCCCCGAGGACCTCAGCTTGGGGCTTTGTCTGCTGGTTTCTACTGCCCCTGCTTGCCGCGTCTGGGGAATGAAGCTCCGTCTACTCGAGTGCACAGGCGGCACAGCTGGGGGGCACATCTGGGCGGCACACCTGGGCGGCAGAGCTGGACGATACCGTCCCCGACTCCACCCACCCCCGCAGCCCCAGGGGGGCAGTCACTGCCTCCAGTGGCTCCCACCTGCTGGCTCTCTCTCTCCATCCGTCACGGCCACCTTCCCCATCCAGCTGTGCCAATAGCTCATTCAGATGCATCACAACAGCCCCACCAAGCTTGTCCCTCTGTCCCTAGTCCCAGTCCCAGGTTCTGGGACGGTACTAAGTGGGCCTGGCCTTGTCCTTGAGCAGCTCTGGGTGGGATCTCGGAGGAGTGCCTAGCCCCCGCCCCTGTGTCCCCCCAGATTGTCACCATGCCTGAATACATTCAGAAGCGCTACGGAGGCCAGCGGATTCGCACGTACCTGTCTGTCCTGTCCCTGATGCTGTCCGTCTTCACCAAGATATCGGTGAGCTGCGCCCCCGCTCCCGGCGTCCAGCCAGCACAGCCTGGAATCATCCCTGTTCTGGGGGCCCCTCGAACAGCCCTGACATCCTCTCATCTGTCTCTCGTTCAACAGCTGGGGAAACTGAGGCCCAGAGAGGGACAGTGACTTGCCCACACAGTGAGCCTGGAATAGCTGGCCCAGGGCTTCCAGAGTGTCGGTTCGGCAGCTGGCATCTGGCATCGCTGGGGGCAAAGCAGGCCTTCTGACTCCTGCTTTGCCCCAGGCTGAGATATGAGGGCGTTCGGGGTTCTCGCTGCGAGAGGTCACTGGTGGGGGCAAGAGATGAGCGGAGATGAGCCAGGACTGACCACTAGGGGGCGCTGAGAGCCCGCACGGTCTCTGGTTCAGAAGCGGTAGGGGGCCCATCCTGTGGCTGGCCAGCTTCCCGGGTTGGGGTGCTGCCCCCGTGGGCACTCCCGGCCTCTTTCCCTTGGGGGCCTGGACTTGGTCCCCCGGAAGGGTAGAGCAGAACGCACCCCTTCAATGTCAGTCAAGGCTCACTTAGGGCTCCTCTTGTCTGAGGCCCTGATTTCACAGAGAGGGAAACTGAGGCCCAGGGCAGGGAACTAACTCGTCCCAAGCTTCCTGGTGACTTCGTGGTAATGCCAGGTCTTCTGACTCTCACTCCTGGGTCCATGGGCGCCCTGCCCTGGACCCCCAAGGCCATCCAGCCTTGGACTCCGGAGGTGGGCCCAGGGCCCGAGTCCTACATTGGCCTGCTTCTGGCTGGGGGCACCCAGACAAGACCCTCCGTTTGCTTGTTTGTAAAGAGGGCTGGCTGTGCCTGCCTCTCACGGCGTCTGTGAGGGGGGCAATGCTGGCAGGAGGGTAGCAGGAAGCGCTCAGTGAGGTCCCCCGGCTCCCGCTCTGTTCCAGCCACAGAAGTCGGGCAGACCTGGCCCGGGGCCCTCCAGGCACTGGGTACGGCGGGAGGCAGGTGTATACACAGGGAATCACGCACACACACCCCAAGCAGGGGCCGTTACGTTGGGCTTTAACCGAAAAAGGGACACTGATGGGGGAGGGGAGCAGATGCCAAGGAGAGAGGTGGGCTGAGTGTTAGGAGGGGACATCCTAACAGAGATCACATCCTGCAAGCCCAGTTTACAGATGAGACCATCGAGACCTAGGGAGTGACCTTGACTTGCTCAAGGTCATGGTGAATCAGGCGGGGAGCAGGGTTAGAACCCAGGCCTCTGCCTCCCAGCCCGGGACCCCAAGCTCTGCTTTGTGGCGCTGAAGCCGGCCGGGACTGGGCGCTTTCAACTCCTCACTGTGATGGGGGATGACTCGACTGACCCTCCTGTAAAATGAAAAGCAGCCCACCAATGTCAAGGCCGGGGCCCCAGCGCCAAGGCCAGGTGGCCTGATGAAGCCGAGAGGGGAAGTGGGAGGAACGCTAACTTCTCGGCTTGGTTTGGGCGGGCCGGGCCGCCCTGGCTGACGGCTTTGGGCTGAAACTGAAGTGCATGTGTCCAGCTGGTCCCTGGAGGCCCTGACCGCGCCGGGCCCAGCACTGGGAATGCCCCGGCTGTCTGCGCGTCAGCACCTACCCCAGCTGCGGTCTGTCCAGACAGAGACCACAGGGCTCACCAGCTCCCATCCCTCAGACCACCACCCTGACTCTCTGATGCGGTCGAGGGCCACTGAGCCCCATCCCTGCGTGGCTCTGGGCTAGTCATTCAACCTCTGGCCAATAGGGAAACGTGACACAATACACTGGGCCACTTGGAGTGAAGGCCAACAGTGGCCTATGAGATCCTCCAAAATGTGACCCCTGCTACCTCACCAACCTGTCCTTTCCCTCTCCTCCTGTCACACACATCATTCCAGCCACCCTGGCCTCCTTGCACATCCATGACCACACCAGGTGTGATCTTGCCCCAGGGCCTTTGCACTTGCTGTGTTCTCTGCCTGGAAACTTCTTCCCCTGGTTATCCACATGGCTCACATCTTCTTCTCTGTCTACTCTTTCAAACTTCACCTTCTCAGTGAGGCCTGCCCCTACCTGGTTCCCTCTTTTTCATACTCGGACTATGTTCTGGTATGCCTAATGATTTACTTAGAATGTCTATTGTCTGTCTCCCCTGTTTCTTCTCCCTGATCATTGCTGTATCTCCGGCGCATCTATGTGCCTGGCATACCTCATGGGACTGAAGGAAGAAATATGCCAAGGGCCAGCTAATTCTTTCCTTGAGGGTCCAGAAAGTACTTTGGGCTTTGCAGGACACATATCCGTCACTCGACTTTGCCGCTGGATTGAGAAACACAATACCGAGGAAACGTGGGACTGGATTTGGTCTGGGGGCTCTGCTGTGCCAACCGCCAGCACACATATGTAAATGTAGCTATTTGAGCCCCTACTGTGTGCCAGGCCCCGGGCGAGCCCTGGGTGATAAACGCATTCCTTACTGCAAGGAGCTTAATGTTCTCGACAGATAAGTACGCAGGCCAATATAATCGTAACAGTAAAGTGTGGCGAAAGAGGCAAAGGCGGGGCCGAATTCTAGAACGATGAGAGAGGGAGCAGAGGTCAGACTCCCTTTGGAGAGAATGGTCTACGTTGAAAATGCCAGGTCTGCAGCAGCAGAAGGAAGGGGTGAGGCTGGAGCACAGGGAGCGGCCGAGCTTGGGGAGGGGCGCGTGAGGAAGGGGACTGGAGGGGGCTGCCTGGCGGGCGGGCCTGGCTAGCTGGATTTTGTTCTATGTGCTGTGGAAATGCAGAGAACTTGATTTTCCTCTGGACAAGCCGAGTGAGGGAGGGGCCCGTGAGGGGTTTCCAAAGGGATGGGGCAGAGGGTGGGGACGGCAGACGCGGGAGTATTTCGAAGACAGCAGTGGCCAGTGGGTCGGGTGCAGGGAGTGTGGCGAAGGCGAGAACTTTCTGGAGCCCTGAAGGGACAGTGATGGCCTCGATGGAGATGGGCAAGGTTTGGGGGCAGGGCAGGCTCCCTTGGAGGTCCTGCCCGCCCTCTCTCACCTCCCCGGGGGCGCGGCTCTGCCGAGGGATGGAGGAGGCTGGGCCTGCAGCCATGCCCTCTCTCCCGCTTCCCCCTTTTCCAAATAAGGACCACCGAGGCTCAGGAGGCGATGTGACCTGCTCAAAGCCATGTGGCGGGGACCCAGCCAAACAGGGACACAGACCCAGTCCACCCAGTCCACAGACCCAGCGGCTCTGGGTTTAGGGCTCTTAACTTGAACCTGGCCGCGGCTCCCCTGGGCCCATAGAAGACAGGGCTCGAGCTGCAGGAGAGGTCAGACTGGGCTGGGTGCCATGGAAAGTTCCTCGCTGAGACTCCCCGGGAGCCCGCAGGCAATCTCATAGGCGCTGCAGCAGCAAATCTTGACTCCTCGCTCTGCGGGGTCCCGGAGGGAGGACGGCAGCCCAAGTCCCACGTCCACACCTCTGCTTCTTGCTGCTCCTGACACCCGTCCAAGGCCTCATCCCTCCTCGGGGCTACTGCCGCGGAAGCAAGTCCCTGAGGAGGAGAGGTTAGGGGAGCTGCACCCGGGAAGACAGTTCTAGAACATGGGGCGTGCAGACGGGGCAGCTCCAGGGCACAGGGACCTGGCCAGCCAAGGCCTGGGGGCAGCGAAGTGTGGGGTGCGCAATGGTGGCCGGGCTGGGGTGACTAGAGTCCCCTGGGCTGACAAAGATGGATGCCCGGGGCCTGAAGGCCGGCCATGCAGATCGGGGCTCCGCTCTGAGGGCAGCCTGGGTCCAGAGATGGGTCCCGAGTGCTGGCTGGAGGACTGAGCGGGCACGAGGAGGGGCTGCTGCTTTCTAGAGATTTCCTGTCCCTCCTCTCCTGGCAACTCCAATCTCTGATACCTGTCGGGGCCTGGCCTCAGGGAAGTCCCTCCCTTTCCCAGGCCTCAGTTTCTCCTCTGGTCTGATGGGGCAGGGGGCTTGAAGGGTCTTTCCTTCTCTGACGTTGGAACCCTGGGCTTCTCTGCTCGGGCTGGAGGTAGACACACTCTCCCCAACACACACGCACGCACACGCATGCACACACATGCGCACTCTCACACATTCACACCACCAGAGCCAGTGGCCAGAGTGGGGGGGCCGCTGGTTCTCCTGAAAGCACCCTTTCAGGGTCCACACTGGCTGATCTCTCCAAGAGAGAGTAGAAGTGCAGGGACCCCAGGCTTTGGAGTAAGACCCGGGTTCTGAGGGCTCTACGTCCTTAGGGCTCGGGGCCTGGAGGAATCGGAGGGTCCACAAGCTGACTGGAAAGTGCTGGTGAGCCCTATGGCGGGCCAGGCACTGTGGTAGTTCGAAGGGGCCTGTGCCCCCGGGCCTGGTGCTGAGCGGTCCCCCCCACACGCAGGCTCGGCTGACCCACTGCCTTGCCCAGCTTTAGTCAGGACCCCGTTGGCCCCAGAGGTTGTATTTCAGGTCATGTCCCCTCTACTGAGCAGGCCCAGAATGGCAGGTCGGGAAATTCGGCAGGGTGGAGCCCCTCGTCCGGCCCGTAGGTCCCACAGGACAGAGTCCCACCCTCCTTCCCTGGTTCCCACAGGACAGGCGGGGGTGGGGGTGGAATTAGGGTTGTAAGGCTCATCCCAGGAAGAGGACTCCAGCCCCCCATGCCGCCTGGGGTCTGGGATGACAGCAGCTGGGTCCAGTCCAGCCCCTGGGGACCAGCCTCAGCCCGAGACATGGCCCTGGCTTCGGGTCCAGCCCCACCAGAGGCCAGTAAGCAAGACTGCCCGTCTGTTCCCCAGCCTGCCCCGCAGAACACATCTGGTCTCTTTTCAGGGCCCCCTGGCTAATGGGGAGCAGAGACTAGGGGGCACACACAAACAGTTACTGGCCTGGAGACCCATTTCCTGAGGCCCATTCATCTTCTTGCGCCTCCCTCAGGAAGCCCTCCTGGACTCCTCCTTCGCATCCCCCGGCACGGGGGCCAGACTCGATGACAACACTGCTCCTCGGTGGACATGGGCCACTTAGGACTTTATTAACATTAGCAACATCCCCTGCACACCGCTTGTCCGCACCCAGGACCTCCTCCCACCCTCATGACAGCGCCGGCAGGGGTGCAGGGTGGGGGTGGGGGTGTCTCTCCCGCCTTGACCATGGGGCACTAAGGCCGCACGTCGCGCGAGCAGTGCCCTGGCTCCTGCGGTCCCCTCGAGCGTCCGCACAAGTTCCTTTCCCATTCCCCAGATCGACCTGTACGCAGGGGCGCTCTTTGTGCACATCTGCCTGGGCTGGAACTTCTACCTCTCCACCATCCTCATGCTCGCCATCACGGCCCTGTACACCATCGCAGGTACAGCGCCCTGGCCGGGTTGGGAGCAGGGGGGAGGGCCCGCAGACAGGGGACCCGACCACCAGCCAGCCCGGGCACGAGCAGGAGGCAGGGTGGGGGGGGGCACAGAGCTGGCTCTGCGGGCCCCGCTGACGGGCCCCACAGCTCACACACCTGTGAGAGGGCAGGGGACACGTATCCCGCAGCAGCCTGTCCCTCCTCCCTTGAGCCCCCTCGTTTCTACCCACAGGGGGTCTGGCTGCTGTGATCTACACGGACGCCCTGCAAACGCTCATCATGGTGGTGGGGGCCGTCATCCTGACCGTCAAAGGTGAGGGGCTGCGGGCTGGGGGCTGAGCGGGGCGGGCTGTCGCAGCAGCCGGTGCTCCAGGGTCCGGGGGCTGCCCTGCCAGCACTGGGTGGGGGCAGGCTCACGAGCTCAAGCCCCCGGGCAGTCGGCGCGGTGGCCTCCCCTGGGTGACCCGGGCTGCCTGCTCCCTTCCCACCTCCGCTCCCCAGCTGAGTGTGTCACCAGCTGGCCAGGGCAGGGGAGGAGGGAGGAGGGTGTAGACGGGTCGGGGATCCTGGTCTGGGAACCCGGACGGGGCTCGGAGGGCTGCCCCTTTAGGTAGTGACCTCCCTGTCCCTCTGCGATCCGAGCCAGGAGGGTTACCCACAGGAGCAAACAGAGGCCTTTCAAGCTTCATCCAGACTCAGATTGGAGGATCCCGTGGCCCGGCAATTTCCGACCTTAGTATAGAGCTTGTACGTCTGCTCGGACGACTCGCCCGGACCTGGGCTCCAGAGGCGGGGGCCAGAGTCCGGGCAGCAGGCTTCCGGCTTGGGAAAGGCAGGGGAGAGGGGCGTGGAGCAGGCAGATGAGACAGAGTCTCTTGTGTTCAGACTTCTGTGTGTCTGCCTCCTTCCAGACGGGGGGCCCACGTCCCTGGAACCCCCTGCGGGAGAGGGGGCCTGGCGGCCAGGCCCAGGCTTGAAGGGGGGGAGTGACTGCGGACACGGCAGAAGCCACGGATGGGCTGGGGCTTGGCCACCCGGGGCCCTGACCCTGAGGTAGACGGGAACAGTGGGGGAGTGAAAGTGGCCTAGTCTCCAGGGAAATGACGTCTGGCCGGAGCCCCAGCCGGCTGGCCACGCGGGCCTGGTCACTCCCCTGTCCCCTCTGGGACTCGTTCTGTTCTCAGTGCTACATGACTGCCGGGCCTGCTCAGCTCTGCCCAAATCACATCTTTCAGAAGCCCCAGATCAAGACTTTAACATTTCAGACTCCTCGGGAAGGTCCTCGAATGCCAAGAAAAAGTACTTTCGCTCCCTTGAGTCGACAGTCGGAAGCTTGGCAGAGGACCCCTCGGCCGAGGCCAACAGGCACCCAGGGGCCAAGAGGACACTGTGGTGTCCACGTGCAAAATGCTTATTTAATAATCTTACATTAAATACAAATAAAAGTCATTTGAATTCCCCAGGTTTTTTGTTTTTTTTTGTTTTTTTTTTAAGCCCTCTACCCTCCATACGTTTCCAGACACCGGGAAAGGTGAATGGGAAAAAGTCAAGTGTGATGCCTTGGAAAGTGGGGGCCTGGAGTCAGGGCCACCAGCCACCAACCCGCCCCTGTCCTGCCCCGACCCCTCCAGCTTTTGACCAGATCGGCGGGTATGAGCAGCTGGCGGCGGCCTACGCCCAGGCCATCCCATCCCGGACCATCGCCAACACGACCTGCCACCTGCCGCGGGCCGACGCCATGCACATGTTCCGAGACCCCTACACGGGGGACCTCCCGTGGACGGGGATGACCTTTGGTCTGACCATCATGGCCACCTGGTACTGGTGCACGGACCAGGTGAGTGTCAATGTCGCCATCCAGCCCGCCTTCCTGCCTTCCGGGCTGGGCTCTGGAGGGTTGGGGCGGCCCAGCGGCCCGTCCCTGGCACAGCCCCACGGACACCTGCTTGCTGAGTCCGGGCTGGGGCAGGGGCCGCGGACCACACGGCTCCAGGCCCAGAGATGGGGTGCTAGGGGTCCTTGCGGTCCCGGGGGGCCTGAACCCTCCGTTTAGAATCAGAGGAGGCCCACTGGCCACTGCCCGTCCTGGCCTTCAGGTGCTTCGACTGGGACAGTTTGGAGTACGGGATTCCAAAAGGACTTGGCTGCTCCTCAGGGACCCTGCCGTCGGCCTGGGAGCCGGCATTTCGGGCCGGCCTGGGGGTCCCAGGATCGGCCAGAGTGCAGGGCCCGGGGCCCCCCTTGACCTGCCAGGGGTATGGGCCTGCCATGCCCAGGCCCGCCTTCCTGGTAGAGCTCTGGGCGCCATCAGCAGCAGGGCGGTACCGCAGGGGTCCCGAGGTCCTCGTAGGCCGCAGGAAGCCGTCCTTCTCCCTGGTCCCCGAGGCCGGGACCCTATAGTGGGGGATGGGCTGGCCCTAGGAGACAAAGAGCAGAGACGGTGAGGAGACCCCAAGGGCTGGGAGCACAACGCAGATGGCACACCTGGGTTTGCCTCCTGGCCTTGCCACTCACCTGCTGGTGGCCCTAGGCAAGTCTGTTTCACTACTTTGTGCCTCAGTTTCCCCGGGTCCTATGGGAATAATCCCGCCTTTTGTGGTTATGATAAGGCATAACCTGGCATTTCTGGGCAGGACATCAGGAGATTTTGCCTTTCCCTGCCTGGCCTCAAGGTCAGGGCTGGAGGGGCCTTACTGCCTGGATAAGAAGGTCACACCAGGAGGCTGAGGCGGTACGCTGCTGACCCCAAGGCGGTCCCGAGTACCACTAATACTGGGGCCTCACGGCCTAGCCTTACTTTCCTATCGTCATCCCACTTGCGCTGGGTCTGCTCGGGGGGACAGCCAGGCCTTGGCCCAGAGCCCTTGCAAAGTAGGTACCTTCGCTCCGGAACCCCTGTGCCTGGTCCTACTCTGCCGTGACCCCCAGCACCAAGCAGGGACTTTGCAGGACGCCAACCCGCCATCGGGCCCGGACAGCCCTCCGAGACGCCCAGTCTGGTCAGTACCAGGAGGCGGCTCTGTGCGCTGGGACCCCGGGGCTTTTCACTGGCTTTAGACTTTTCGCTACCTCCTTGCTCGTCCACAATGCGTAGCTGACGCTCTCAAACTCAGGAACCAGCAAACCCAGGCCCCGGAGGCAAAAGGCCCCATGGGCAGCAAGCTCGGTGGCGTCCCTCCCTGACCTCGATGGCCCTGTCTGAGCACCACTTTTCGACAACTAGGCCGGTTCAAGACCTTCCCAGAGAGCGGCGCCAAGGTCCCAATGCTCCGGGGCCGGCACCACGCCGTGGCTGACCTTGAAGTTGCCCCCCCAAGGAAGTCTGAACTCAGGGAACCCATGAGCAGCCAGGCGCGGGCTTGTCCATCACTCAGTCCTGGCAGCAACCCTGTGGGTCAGTGGTGGTATCCCATCTTGCAACCGAGGTCCTAGGGACTCGGGGAGCTTCAGTGGCCGAGCATGGGGAGTGAGTGCTGGCTTCGGGCCGAGCCTGTGCTGAGACGTACTGGGGAGGCAGTAGCCCGCTGGCCCCCCAGGGAAGGTCCTGGCCTCGCTGCCCGATGCTCGCTGTGCTGGGGCGGTGAGCCTCAGCTTCTCCAGCTGCAGAATGGGGTGACAGCAGGTGCCCTCTCTGCCTCCCGGGGCGGGCCGCCGCAAGCACAGAACGAAATGATGGCATTTGATGTGCGGGGCTTTTAGGGAAATGCTTTCTCCCACGAGGAGTGCAGCCCCGGGCTCCTACAACCACACGACATCAGAGGGGAAGGGTCTACGGAGGGCTACGTCTAACCCCCTCCTTTTCCAGACAGGAAAACTGAGGCTCAAAGTGAGACAAGAGCTTGACCCAAGTCAGAGGCAGCTGTTAGAGAAGCGGGATTGAAGTCAGCCTGTCCTACACACTCGGGGTCACCACTCCAGCGCCCCATAATGACTGTTCTACCAAGAACCATGTCTTACAGGGAAATGCGGGGAATTCTGCATTCAGCCAAAATGTTTGGAAAATAAGTTTAAAAATCACAGATTCTTACTTCTGAACCCAATGCGAACTGCTTAAAAGTTGCAGATTGTGAACGTACTAAAAGCCTGTGAACGTACTAAAAGCCACTGAATTGAACCATTTATGTGGCTGAATTATACGTGAATTCTAACTCTGTGAAGCTGTTTAAAGTCACACTTCAAAAAAATACTACAAAAGAAAAGCATGTGAGAGCTGGGAGGGATCTCAGTTGCCAGGGGTTCTGATGACTTGTCCCTCTGCCCATTCTGCAGATCTGGAAACTGAGGCCCAGTTAGGCTGTGCCTAGGGCTCCCCGAGGAGGCACTGAGGCAGCGTCTTGCATCCCTCTGCCGCTTGACTGCAAGGTTCCCCAAAGCCCAGGGTTCGAAGCTCCAGACCTAGGCCAGTGGTGTCACACTGTCGGTGTGGGCGTCTGCTCCCGGCACCAGCAAGCGTGTGCGGCGGCTCTCGTGAGGGCGTGGGAGATGGGGGTGGGGGGGTCCCCCAGATACTGTCCCACCCAGGGTGTCCTCCGGCCCTGACAACTGCCAGTGTGGCGGCCAGGCAGGATTCACTCCTTCCCGGGACGAGCTTGCTTCCCGAGGGAATGCCGTCGGGGGTCAGGCTCCGCTGTTTCAGGCAGCTCTAGGGCTAGAGGGACGGCATCCTATCTCCTGCCGCTCCCTCAGGCACAGCAAGGAGAAAGCCTCCCCCACAGGCTCCCCCGAGGGGGGCTGGGACTCACCCCCTCCCCGTGCCCTCAGGTCATCGTGCAGCGGTCGCTGTCCGCCCGGGACCTGAACCACGCCAAGGCCGGCTCCGTCCTAGCCAGCTATCTCAAGATGCTGCCCATGGGCCTGATCATCATGCCGGGCATGATCAGCCGCGCGCTGTTCCCAGGTAGGACAGGCACGGGGGGCTGGGCCGGGGCTGCGGGGGGCCGGGGTTTCTGGGTCCTGGACCTGCAGCGGTCACCAGGAGGAGAGGCAATGGACAAATGTGAGCGGTTTCCTGGACTAGGGGAGGGGGGAGGGGAACGGTCCCCGGGGCCATCATCAAAAGGACTGACATGGAGGTGGGTTGACATGAGGTCCAGACAGGGACCGCTTACGGCTATGTGACTTTGGGGGGTATAAAGGATGTCTCCGTGCTGCCAGCAAATAAGGGAGTGGACCACCCACACGGCTGGGCAGAGTCAACTCTCCGTAACTCGTGTCTAAAATCTCCGCGTATTTTAAGTGCGTTTCCTTCCGGCTCCCAGTAGCTGGCTTCTGCTGTCTTTATGGGGCACGGGGGCTGTGGGTCCCCCATGTCGGTAAGGACCAGCCACGTGTGTGCCCCTGGGTTGTTGCTACCTACCCCCCAGCCCGTTCATCAGTTTCCCGATCTGCAGCATGCAAAGCCATCTGATCTGGGGATGCGGTACCCCGGCAGACAAGCACTCTGGCTGCTCAGACCTGGGGGAGGGACCCCTCCCGGGCAGGAACCCCGACTCACCTGTGTCTCCTTGTCCATGCAATGTGGAGCCTGCGTCCTCCTCGGAGTACCCGCCTCTTCTCTCTCCCAACCTGGGGCCCACGGTGAGCCACCCAGGGGTCCACCAAAGGTCCCGTGGGTCACGTGGGGGGCACTCAGCTGTCGACGGGGGGGCTGGGCTGGCCCATTGGCTACCTGCTCTGAGTGGCGTCTCTGGAGAGGGGCCGAGCGCCCCCTGACCTCAAAATACTCGTCTGACACAGAAGAGGAGGCCGCCGAGGGCCGCCGGGGGCCAGGGCCACGGCCAGAGCTGCCCGAGAGGCTGTCCTGGTCACTGAGGGTCACATAGTCGTCATCATCTTCTTCCTCCTCCCCATCTAGCCCATTGGGGATCACCGATCCCTGGCCGTCAGGGTCATCCTGGGTCACAGACAGCTGCCGCTGCAGGGGGGCGTGGCCGGGGCCGTCTGTCCCGTTCTGGGGCGTCTCCTCTTCTGGGGTCCCCAGGGCCCAGTCAACACCGCCGCTGTCCTGGGCGATCACCTCTGCCACGGGGACCGTCCGGGGCTTGGGCACGGGGGGCTGTGGCTCGGGGTCCCCCTGGGGAAGGCCGTTCTCCGCTGGGCCCCTGTCCTGGGGAGCACTGGGTCTGGGGGCGGGGCTACAGTCCTGGCTTTGCCTCCACAGCTGGGTGCCAGCTTGGGAAGTGTCTCGGATCTTGATGCGGTTCATCTGGCTGGGCTGGGGGTTCCAGATGTTGGGGTCGATGATATTGATGTAGCCCAGGATGTCACTGCCGGGCTCCGGGTCCGGCTCCACCCACGTGGGCAGGTACTCGAACATATTGGCCCGCTCCAGGTGGAGCAGGCCGGGGTGGACGGGCGGGGGCGCCTCCGGGACGTCCCCGGGCCGCTCCGCCAGAGTGGCTCCCCGCAGCCCGGGGGCCTTCTTGACCTCCTGCTTCTCCGAGGAGGTCTTGGCGATCTCGTCAGCGCTCTTGGCCTTGACCAGCGCGTACTTGGGGTTGACGAGCTTCTTGGCTACGGTGCCCGAGGGCACCAGCGGCACCACGGAGGGCAGCACGATGGGCTCAGGCTCGGGCTCCTTCTCCATGGGGATGCCCTTGAGGCTGACGCCGTGGGACATGAGGTACAGCTCCTGGAACTGCCGGTCGAACATCTCCACCACCTGGCCCGATAGCACGGAGATCACGTTCCGGTCTGTCCTCGCGGCCGACCACGTGAAGCTGCGGCACAGGGAGACAGGGCGGCCAGGTCAGGCATGGGGGGGAGGGGGGACGGCCTCCTCCCTCCAGCCGCGGGTCCCCAGTCTAGGGAGTCCTCCCTAGCCACCGCAGTGGGCGTCTGAGCAAGGCCCCGTGCACGCAGAGGCCGGCACTCCTCAGACCGGCTATGGGGGCCTGGATGGAATTGGGAAGTGAGCACAAGCCTCGGGGTCAGACCTGAGTCTGGGACGGGTCACTCTTGCACCGGGCCGCTCCCACCTGTGTGAAATAGCACAGTGGGGAGCTCCTGCTGGGTGTTAGAGCGCCCCCGTGAGGCCGCTCACAGGACGTACAGTACAGCCCCAGCTGGGTCCGGCACACAGGGGCAGGTGCTATCCTTGGGGCCTTGGCTGCGTGGACGGGCGTGGCTGGGGACACCCGCCCCCAACCCCTGCTGTCCCCTGCACGGCGGGGTTTGCAGAGCTGGGCCACGGCCATCCTCGTCCGGGCCCATCCTTGAAGGCGGCTCTCCGAGTGACCGCCCCATGTGCTTGGCCCCCACCCACCTGCGGGCTGGTGACAGCTCTGGCTGGCACAACAGTCTTGAGAACGGGAGCCCTCCCCTGCCTGCTTCTGGAGACAGGCGGGCGGCGTGCGGGCGTGCCCCGGCCCCGCTCACACCTCAGCAGTTTTGGGGACCCATGAACCGGAATAACCAGGGTGTCATAAGGCAAGATTAAGAGCAGAAACCAGCGGGGAGCAGGAGCCACCCCTGTCCCCAGCCCCCAGAAAGCTGGAGAGTCACCTGTAGGAGCCACAGATGGCCCGGTCTCCATCCACGAACATGAACTTCTGGGCCAGGGCACCCTTGAACTTGGTGGCCGAGCGTGTGAAGAACTCTGTTCCCCCGCTGCTCCGTACCCTGAGATTCTGGGTTGGGGGACAGGAGGCACAATTACACGACCACAGCACTGACCACGCTGGCGGGGGTGGGGGTGGGCGGCAATGTCTATCCGGCGCTCGGGGTCGGTGGGGGGGGACTTCGTGCGGGGGGATGGTGTATGTGAGGACCACAGGCTCCAGGCCAAGGAGGGAAGTGGTGGGAAGACAGGAAGGAGGGTGGGGCTAGTGACAAAGGGCATGGCACAGGATGGTCTGGGCGTGGCCTGAAGGGTGTCCACAGTGCAGATGTGGGCAGGACGAGACCTGTGGGGCCAGGCCAGCATGGGACAAGATGCCGCGGGAGGCCACTGCGGGGTCTTGAGCAGGAGGGGCGTGCAGACACGTTTTAGAAAAGTCCCACAGGGGCTATGCAGCTGGGGAGGAGGGAGGACTGCCTTCAGGGATCGGGGTATTGCTGTCGGGCAAGCGTGTGGCCTTCCCCAGGCGAGTGACCGGCTGGGTCCCTCTCCCCGTCTTCCCCACTCGGCTGTCTCACTGTGCTTGCTGAGCCCCGAGGACGGGGCTCGCAGCAGACTCTCCTACTTCCTCACGGGCCAGCTCCCGGCCTGCCGCCCAGCAGTCGTTCAGTAAATGGTCGAACCCCACTCCTGAGCCGCAGGGCAAGCTGGAAAGGCCCCGAGAGACCACGGGACAGGGAGGTTCTTCCTCTGAGGGAGGGACTGGTGCGAAAAGCCAGGGCTGGGGCACGGCAGGCGCCAGGAAGGACAAAGAGAGCCTTGGCTGAGACCCAGGAGTGGAGGGAACCCCAAAGTAGAGCCTCAGGATAGGAAAGACCCTCGGGCTCACTGGCGCGAGTGTGGCCCCGGCAGGGTGTTGGAAACCCAGGCTCCCGGGGGGCCCGCCTGGAGAGGTGTCTCTGGAGGACTGGCGTCAGACTGGGAGTTTCAGGTTTAGCACAAGCCCCAGAGAATCTGACACCCACCCAGGGCAAGAACTCCCTCGGCAGCATTCTGACGGGTCTGTCTGCCGGTCCTGCGACGGGACTCCCTCCCTCCAGAGGGGATCTGTGCCGACTGCACTCACTCCTCAACCCCTGCCCAGGCCCCCAGCTGCAGACCAAGGGGACGGTGACCAGGCCCCCACACGGGAGGTGGAGGTGGAGGCAGAGGAGTCAGAACCGCAGCTCGGGGGGGGGGGGGTAGGCTGGGGGAGGCTCTCGGGGAGGCTGACATCCGGAAGGCGAGGATGAGCGGGCCGGGTGGGAAGAGGGTGCAGCATTCCAAACGTGGGAACACAAAGGCGCGGCAACGGGAGCAGCATCTAAGACCTGCGAGGACTTCGAGGGAGGAGGGTGGGCGATGGAGCCTGCACAGCGGGCTCAGCCACATGCCGATGAAAGACCCTACCCCGGCTCAAGGGCCGGGCTCTGCCCTGGGGGCAGTAGGGAGCCACGGAAGGATTCAGAGCAGGGAGTGACGGGGTTGAAGCTGCCGCTCCGGAACAGTCCCGGCATCCAGCGGGAGGGTGCACAAAGTGAAGGGGGAGGGGGAGAGGCGCAGGAGAGGGCTTCTGTGGGGGAGGGGGTGCACGACCTGAGTTAAGGCAGGGGTGATGGGAAAAGGGAATGGGTCTGAGAGAGCCGGAGTCTGCCCTCCCCCGGGCCCCGAGCCCAAGGGTGCTCCTGCGTCTGCTCCTTCTGTGCCAGGTCCCAGACCCCTCTCTGCTGGGCAGTCCCAGGGAGTCCCCAGACGTTATGGCATGGATGCCCACCTTTGTTGTTGGGCCCAGCCCCGTAGGCAGAGAAGCCTCTCCTCCCAGGGCCGGCTCCCCTGCCCCCCAGGAGGCCTGTCTGTACAGAGCCAGCTCAGCAGGAAGCTGGCCATAACCCAGGACAATTAGAGCTCGTGACTTTGTACCCAACACACAGCACGCTTGGGGACCAGAAGCTGGAACAAAGATCCTGGAGGCGGTGTGAGGCCTTCCCCTGTCACCTGTGCCCGACCACAGCCCAGCTCTGTGGGTTCTGTGGGCTCCCGGCCCAGAGCTCTGCCTGCTGGGGCCACAGGCCTCTCCTTGGCCTGGAAGAACAGCCACCAGCCTCAGTCCCCCTCTCACCAGTGTCTGCCCCCGCCCGCCCCAAAGCCTGTCCCCGCGAAGGGCTCAGAAGGTCACCACCTACATCTCTGAGTGACTCAACTCCAAGTGAGAGGCAGCCTTGGCTCCGCCAGATGTGCTGTGTGACTCTAAGCAGGGCCCTGGCCCTCTCTGGGCCTTACTTTCCCTGTCTGCACGCTGCACAGATGGTCTCAGACTCTAAGGCCCATCCGACCCCGGGGCCAACAGCAGCGGGTGGGGGCTTGCGGCAGCCCCCCCACCCCGTTCCCATCATGGCAGCTCCCCTGTTTGTTCCCGGGTGGGCCCCGCCCCATGGGGCCTGGCCCGGATGAGGTAACGTCTCAGGACTCAGGGCTCGGGTGCGCGAGGTAGAGGATCCCACAAAGCCGCATTGTCTCTGAGCCCCGGGGCACCCCCAGCAGAGCACGTCGCAGGCGGGGTGGAGGACACCCAGGCGGGCTCCGGTGGGGCGCCTGGGGCAAGGCCTTGGGCCCTCGGGAATCTCAGCTTCCTCGGGCACGGAAGAGGGGCAGCGATCGGTCCCTGAGACGCCGTCAGGGAGGATGGCCGGGCAGCGCTCCGTCCACCTCAAGAGCGGCTGTGGCCCAAGCACGTGTGGGGCACAGTGGGTGGGCGCTAGGCCGGGGCAGACCTGCAGGTGCTCTGCCCGCACCCCCCACTGGGCCTCCTATGCTCACGAAGATGCAACCTGACCCCGTACCAAGCTGCCCGGGGCCCCACGTGGGCCGGTGGCAAGCCAAGGGGACAAGCCCGGTCCCCTGCCGCAGCAGGGTGGGTCACTCGGGCTCTGGCCAGACATGGCTCCAGTCCCAGCGGGGCCTCCCATGCCTCAGTTTGCTCAGCTGTGAAGCGGGCCCACCCAGCCTTCTGCTTCAGGGCTGCTGTGAAGCCTGAGGAAAGCCATGATGTTGGGGGGGGGCAGCAAGGTGCCCGGGGCTCGACGGGTGCTCCACAAATGTGAGGGTGTGACAGCACGGGAAGTGCGACAGGGACGTGACCCCTTCTGCTCATGGGGGGCAAGAAGGGACCGACAGGGAGGACCAGAACGTACCTAGAATGTCGTGGGTCAGCACAGGGAGGCCAGGACCGGCAGCCAGTATACAATGGTCAGGGGGGCTCAGCGAGGGGTGTGACTGGCCCACAGTCTCCCGGTCAGTGGGGTCCAGCCCTCAGCTGTCCCGTGGTGGCCTCTGCAGGGGCCTGCTGGCATCGCCTGGGCCCAAGGAGGAGCTGGGAGGCCCAGAGACGCACCCTGACCAGGCCTGGCTGGTGACAGCGAGATCAGCCCGCTGTGCGGACTGCAGGGGACAGAGAGCCCATGTCCCCATGGACTGGGCAGCCAACCAGCCTCTGCTCTCCTCTAAAGGGCCTGTTTCACTTTCTGTCATGGGGGACCAGGAGGCACCCTCACCCTCGCCTCCCCGGGCCGTCACGAAGCTCGGATGAGGGGACAGGGCAGCACTGAGCCAGCCCAACTCCAGGACTTTGACGTTGGAGGGGCTCCCGGCTCCTCCCCTAGGCTGGGTCGCTCAGCCCCGGCACTGGTGACATTCTGGGCCAGGTGATGTCCAGTTGCGGGGGCTGCGCACTGCACACGGCACGTTTAACGGCGTCCCTGGCTTCTACCCGCCAGACGCCAATAGTCCCCAGTCAGTGTGGTGCCCCAATCACAACCACTAAAAAAGCCCCCGAACATTGACAAACGGCCCGAGCCAGGCAAACCCCGCTTGGTTGGGAAGCCCCCCCTCCCCGCCCCGAGCCCATTACAGAGCCAGGCCAGGGTCAGAGACGGCAGGACAGCAGCGGGGAAAGCCCCAGGCGCCACAAAGGGGCCAAGGCTGGCCTGGCCGGCGTGGAAGCTGAGCCACAGGCCGAATCCCTGCATCCTCACCAGGGTGGCTGGAGTTTCCTCGTTCATCACACAGAGGTCCGGCCTGAGCCCAGGCGGCTGCTGGTTTTTCCAGTTTGGCGGCACAAAGCCGACAACCTTTTCCGATCAGCCAGGCATCTCGCTGCTCCGGTCCTGTCTCAGCTGCGAGGCTCGAGGCCCAGCCCAGCTTCCCCTAGCTCCCCCTGCCTCTGGGGCATCCGTCAGCCCTCAGTCTCACCCCGAATGTGACTGGGTCACCTGGTGGGGCACTGCGCCCCGTGGGGACCAGAGGGCTGGGTTCTCTTCTCTGGCCCTGCTCTCTGTAACATGAGGCGCTCCTTCCCGCACCCCCTGCCTAAAGGAGTCAGGGGCCAGCCGGGCCAGCAGGCTGGGGTGCCTGGGGACGGCTGGGACCCTCACACCCGGGAAGGTGCTGGTGCGTGGCTTTCCACCTCCCCTAGAAAGCACGAGTGGGCTTGACCCAAACAATGCCGCAGCTGTGTGCAGAATGTCCTGTGGGAGCTCAGAGCTCAGGAGGCACGAGGCTGGGGCGGGGGTGGCAGGCTGCCTGGCAGGGAGGGGGTGAGGGCAGTCCCCAGCCAGAACACAGCTGGAAGTGGGAGGGAAGCCCCTTGGCTCTTGGACCAGAGCTGGGGTCTCATGAGGAGAGCTCCAGGAGAGGGCAGGGAGAGTTCATTACTGAGCGCCCTGCCCCCACACGGCTTCCTTTACTCTTCAGAGCCGCCCTGCCCAATAAATGGGGGAGAGTCCCATTTTTCAGATAAGGAAACTGAGGCCGAAAAAGATCCAGGATCTTTGCCCAGGGTCACGGTGCAGGGGGCAGAGCCAGAGCTCGGTCCTGGCTCCCAGCACTGCCCAGACCGGTGCCTGACACCCCCATGGTCACAAGGATGACCCCACCAGGCACAACCGACCCCGGGCCCGTAGGAGCTGAGGACAGGTCACTGCAGAGCTGGGCAGGGGTGGCCGGCGGCTGAGGGCGGGCCCAGGGATTACTGGCAGAGGAAGTGCTCCTGAGACAGGTCCGGACCCAGCTGGCCTGCGGGCAGGGAGGTAGGCCGAGCAGGCGGGCCTTCAACAAGGTGACACCTGGCCAGGGCCAGGCGCACAGGAGCCCCTGGCCACCTGCCCAGGCTGTGGAGGGGGTCGGGGTCACCCGTTCTTTCTCATGAAGGGGCCCGCCCCTCCGTCACTGCAGACCGCGCTATGTTCCCCAGGCCAGGGACCCCCTCGTTCAAGCTGCCCCGCCCATGCTTCGGGCAATGGCCTCATTTCAAGCTAAAGTGTTGGGGGGAGGCCGCACACCGCACCCTCCCCTGCCCCGGGCCCGGGTTTACAACTTCTTGTTATTGCCAGCAGCTGCGTAACTCCCCTTAGCGCAAGGAGTGCTTTTATAACCACTGTCTCCTCTAATTTCGTCCTCAAACAAGCCCATGAGGCATCATTACGGCCACGAGGCGCTGGAGGCTCAGACAGGTGGAGCCACGTGCCCGAGTCCCACAGTGGGTCGGCACGGTGAGCCCCTCTCCCTCCTGGTCTGTGCCAACTTCTCATTACTGGCGGTCAGGTTCAGCTGCTGACTTGGCGGAATGCCTCTGGGCAAGTCACAACCTCCCTGAGGCCTCAGTTTCCCCATCTGCCCCGCGGGAGCCTAGTCCGGGTGGCCCTCAAGGCCCAGCTTGGGCATTCCAGGCCCCTGGGAAGCTGTGGGGCTGCAGCAGTTCTGACCGCCCCCCCCGATTCCCGGGGGGCAGAGGGCAGGGCGGGCAGTGAGGGGCAGGAGCCAACCTCCCAGGGAGGGAGGCGAGCAGCCCCCGGGGCCTCGTTCTCAGCCCAGTCCTGCCTGCCTCTCACTTCCCGGGAGCTCCAAACGCTCTGAGCAGACATAGACTTGAGACTTCCCTACGGAGAAGACACACCGGACAGGGGCGACGCCAGTCCCGGGTTCAGATCCCGCTCGGCACGGACAAGCCCACTCCCTGTGTCTTCATCCCACCCCAGGCCCGCGCACGCGCGGGGGCTGAGCCACGTGACGCGTGTAAAGCATCCACAGGCTCTCAGCAAGGATGCAGGGGGGGTGGGCCCGGAGGTTCTCTGATCTGCCGCCCACGGGGCAAAGGCTTCTGTAAGTCACCTTTCAAAAGACACCTTTCCTACACCCTGGACCTCTCCAGCGTGAGCTGTCTGCCCCGGGAGTCAATTCTCGGTGCTAATTACACGGCGGGCAGCACGCTGGGTGAGCGTGGGGCTTGGGGTCAACCCACCAGGGAGACCACATAAAAATGTCCAAACAGCCACAGACTCGCCGCCCGGAGACCTCATACCCACTTGAAAGGGCTCGGCTGGGATGGGTGGGCACACCTGACGAATGCCGACAAATTACAGGCACGGGAGCCCAGCCCCTTGTTAACCAGCCCGGCGTCGCCCCTTCTCTGGGGATCGTGTTCAGATCACAGGCCGGAAGCTCGAGGAAATGTGACCCGTCAAAAGCTGGGGCTCGGCCAGGGAGCTCAGGGTGCTGGCCCCCACGCCCCTTATGCTTAACTTACTGGCCGCGAGTGACACCTGGACAAGGGCCTCGATCTCCTTATCTGTAAAATGGGAACAACTGCCCTATCCCACTGGGTCATTACGTAGAGTCAATAAATTAGCCACGTCAAGTGCCTAGGGTGGGGTCGACCCAAGCGAAATTCTGTGAAAGCATTCGCTGTTGTCATGCACACTATTCCGTACTCTTCTGGAGATCATGCCGCATGCAGTAGGTGCCAAATGATAGCTCGGTGGCAGGAGGGCTCCTCCTGCCCCCAAATACGGGATCAAATGCAGGGTGTTGGAGTGGAAGAGCCCAGCCACAGAGGCCCATCCGGCCCTCTTCGGGAGCACTGAGATCCCGGAGCCCAGAGAAAGGAGCCGATGAACTCAAGAACACACAGCAAAGCAGCGCTAGGAACCCAGGTTCATCCCGGTCCCTCCACCTCTGTTCCATGCTGTCCTTCCCTAGGAAGCCCTTTCTACCCTGCTCTCCCTCCTCCAATTTATTTCAACTCTGCAGTCATCAAGGAAGCCTTCCCTGACCTCAGTCCGAGGAAGCTGCCTCTGCTGGAGCCGGATCCTAAAACTGGCGGGTGGACATCATACGGAGACAGATTCTGGCTTAAGCCCAAGAAATCACTTCCTGGGAGTCAGAGCTCTCCAGATAGGATGCGAGCTGCGGGAGCCTGGGTGGTGAGCGCCCCGTCACTGGAGGCATGCAAGCAAAGATAGGTGATCAACAAGGCCTGGGCTGCTCAGAGGTCACACGTGATACAGCACCTGGTATCGGCGCCGGTCCTTAACCACCGTTTATCTTATCTCTGTCGGAGGAGGTAGCAAGCATCCTGTCCCTCTGGGCAGCCAGGCAGAGGTCAGGTGACCACGTGGCAGGAGGCTCGAGGATGACTACACTCTCCGCGCCCGGCACGGGGCTCCATCCCTAGGAGGCAGGTGCTGCAAGTGTTTGCCGACCCACTAAGTGACCGCTCGGTCATTCCGGACCGGCCAGCTCACCTTGAGGTGCCCCAGGTGCATGCGGGCTCGCTCACACATGTGCAGGAAGTACTTGACGTTACTCTCATCCACGATGATGTACACGGCCACCTTCCTCTTGAAGCCAGCGTCCAGCAGGTCCTTGAAGATGTCCACGTCGGTGAACATGTCCATGACCACGGCTATCACCTGCAAGCGGGAAGACACCAGGACTGTTGGGCGGCAAGGCAGCAGGGACAGGTTCCTCGGCAGGACGCACAGCCCTCCCACCCCCACCACCCTCTCTGGGCACTCCTGCTGGCCCTGCCCCGCCCCCCCCACGCTCCCCAGCCTCAGCACTGGGACTGGGCAGCGATGGGCTGAGGGCCTCTCTGGTCCCGAAGGTCTAGAGGTCAATGCTTAGGGTATGAGATTCTCAATCGGTGGCTCAGACTGGACTTTTTGGGGCCGCGGGACTGGAGAAGCACATTCGGCAGGCCGGCTGTCTCTGGCATACAAGACAGAAAACAAAGCCCCATATCCCGGCCAATGGAGCCCGTGGAGGAAGGAGAGAATGCCTGGGAGCCAGGCAGCGTCTGCGTCCTGAGGTTGGGGGCGTGCTGGGGCCAGCCCCCAGGGCAGCCGGCCTTCCTTGTGGGGATCAGGGCTCAGTGTGGGGGCGCCCCGTTCCGGTCCTTTCCCGGCTTGCATTCCTGAGCCGGAGCAGCCCACGCCATCACCTGCTGCCTCCCACCCTGAGATGCCGAGGCAGACCAGATGTGTCAACAGCCAGGAAGGCAGCAGCTGGCACAGGCGTTCTTGAGGTCACCTGTGCGTCCCCAGGCTGGCGCGGGCTTGCGCGGCCTTTCCACTACCACCTCTCCTGTCTGAACGGAGCCCAAAGCAGCACATGCGCTCTATTATGTGACGACATCTGTCCCTGCAACAGCCGACCTCCAGCCGCCGGCCCTGGCTCAGGGCGGGGCCCCAGAGGTCAGAGTGCATCTCGCCCAGGCCCCAGCCCCACGTGGGCAGTGACGGGCAGAGGGGAAGAACAGGGTGGTTGGGGTGAGCTCATCTGGCTTAAAGGACAGTCAGCAGACACTTGGCCCGGCTGGGGCTCAGCGAACATCTCTGGCCCTCCCTCGCGTCCCCCCTCCCCGTGCTACTGGGCAGCCGAGGGGAGGCTGACAACCAACAGACATCTGGCCTCTCCCAGCCCTTTGAGACCAGCGCCACTGCCCCGTCCAGGGCCTGGGAACCTTCTGGAGAAGACTTAAGAGGCTGGGGGCTCGGCCTTACAATGAGCTGGGAGTGGGCAGGCTAGAGCCTACCCAGGCCCACTAGGGAGCCAAGTTCACCCCCACCCCCACTGGGAGGGTGGCCCGACAGGCTCCCCTCACTGGGACCTGCAGGCACAGGGTGAAGGACAGGCAGCCCGGGGCCTGCTGGGGAGGAGTCTGAGCACTCGGGTGAGCTCACCCAGCCAGCCCCTGCAGGCCCGTGTGGGCGCCTCCCTGCCCTGCCCTGCCCCGGACACGATCTGTGTGACCCTGCACAGACACCTAGCTTCTCCGGGCCCAGCTTTCTCTGTGGTCCCACAGGGGCAGGGGAGCTGCAGGAGAAGC
Source organism: Potos flavus (assembly GCA_028534135.1). Classification (NCBI taxonomy): domain Eukaryota; kingdom Metazoa; phylum Chordata; class Mammalia; order Carnivora; family Procyonidae; genus Potos; species Potos flavus. The sequence continues at coordinate 42,963,497 of CM052891.1, forward strand.
CGGGCTCCATCATGGCTGAGGCCCGGGATTCACTCCGTTCTCTGGGGGATGTCCGCTCGCCAGCTTTGGGTCTCTGAGGGCTGTTTCCGGTGGGGTACAGGGCGCGGGTACAGCCCAGACAGGGGCTAGGACAAGCAGGGGGAAGCCAACAGAGACAGACGTTGGGGCCAGTACAGGAAGCGACTTCTGACTCACAGTGAGGCAGGAGTCTTGATAGGGAGTGAGCTCCCCATCACAGGAGGTGTTTAAGGAAAGGCCGGAGATTGCTTGGCGAGGAGGTGGCTGAGGGGGCAGATGAGACACAAGGGCAGCTGGGCGGGCTCAGGACAGCCTTGGACTTCACCAGTTGAGGTGGACGGGGTGGTAGCAGGGACTTCCTCGCTGGGACCCCACAGCCCCAGAGCCGGCTCTGGGAACCCCTTGGATAAGGCGCTCCCGGAGGCAAAGAGCTTCACGTGCCGCCCTGGGAAGGGCGCAGCCAACACGTGTCTCCTTGGAGGCAGACAACGCATCAGCCCTTGCTCCGTCGTCACCGCCGTCCCCCACCAGATTGGTCAGGCCCACCTCCAGGCCCCGCCTGCTGTGCAGATGAGGACTTGCCCTGGGCCTGGGCTGGGGGACATGCCCCAGCAGGACCCACTCCTCCTGCGTCCTTCCCCACGTCTCCCTCCGGCAGGTAGGGTACTGGATGCAGTGGGGCTGGATCTGTGGGGGCCTGGCCCCCCCACAGTGGGTCCCTCCCAGGGGGTCCCAGGGCTGAGCACCGGCTCTCCCCAGGTGTGGGGTTTGGTGCCAAGAAGCGGTCAAAGGAGGGCCTGTAACAGGTCCCAGCTGAAGCCGGGAGCGAGGAGGGGTGCTTGGCACTCCCGAGGCACTGGGATGATGCTGGGGGAGGGGGCCTGGTGCTCCCCATGGAGGCCCCTGCCGCGTGTCCAGTCTGAGCCACAGAGGGTTCTGGGAGGCCCCCCGTCCCGCGTGCTGTTCCCCATTCTGCACCTGAGACAGCTGGGGCCCGACACTCAAGGCCAGAACCCGGGTCTCGTACTGCGCGATGGTGTAACGTTGGTGGGTCCTCAAACACGTGGTGAGGCAGTGGTCGGTGTTCCCGTTTTACAGATGAGGAAACTGAGGCACGGAGGGGTTCGCTCCCTTGCCTAGTTATGTATTTGGGTGGCCCAGCTGGCCCGTGACGCTGTGACTTCATCCAGGGGAGAGTCCCCATTCGGAGGCAGCACGTGGCCTGGTCTAAGCCAGGCCTCGGGGAGCTGCTGTCCCTGAGAATGTGACCCAGCGGTCTGGGGCGCGGGAATGAGGGAAGCTCGGGACAGGCCACGGCCCCTCTCGGGCCCTCGGTTTTGGTATCTGCCAAATGGGGTCCGGATGATACCCGGGGGGAGCAGGAGGACAGCCGTGCCCCAGAGGGGGGCCAGCCACGCGGTGGGTGAGGCTGGGGCAGAGGGAAACACGGCAGGGACCAGTATAGGCGCAGGGCTTGAGCACGCCTTAGACCCAAATGACCCGTATATGCAACCTCCCAAGATATGTTCCTCCAGTGGTTCTCCGCACCCCCTTTTCCCACGCCCTCCCCAATCCGATCTCCACCACGGCCTCCCATACCCCCACCACGGGCGCTTCCATCCGTCTAGGTGGTTACTGGGGCAACACGAACAAGGAGGGCAGCGTCTGAGCCACAAAGGAATGGCAACCCTCCACCCATGGCTGCGGTCCCCAACAGACACAGCCTGAAGCCTCGCGACACCTCCTGCTGGTGCTGGTGGCATGGGCGGGGGGGTGCTGGTGTCCCCCCGCCACCCCCCCACCGGGGCCGCCACAGCAGTGTGAGCCCCTGGACAAGGGCGGCGCGGGCCCAGAGTTGGAGCTCGGGGCTCCAAGCCAGGGTCCCAGTCTGCGTGAGCCGTGTCTCTCTCTGGGTCTGTGTCGTCATCTGTAAAATGGGAAAGGGGATGTGAGGCCCAAGGCTGGACCTGCTGAGGGATCCCCGACTCCCTGGGCCCTGCTCGGGGAGCCCTGATGGCTTGTCTGGACCAGCCGGAGCATCTCGCCGTGCCGACCGCTGCCCCGCCTTCCTCTGCCCCACCGGCATGGGACCCCCACCTGCCGCCGCAGGCAGACACCCGGCCCGCAGTGCCCGGCCCCACCCCCCCGGCACTGTTCCGTGGATTCCTGTGACCACAGAGTCCACTCCTGGAGCAGAAGTGTGCTCACGGGCCCAGTGGGTAGGGCAGGTGGGTGGAAGCGCTGGGGGAGGAAGGGCAGGGGTGAGACGGCCCAGGGGTTCCACACGCAGCTGGGGGCCCTAACCCCGCTGACTCGGCCCTGAAACACCGGGCCTGGAGCCGCGCTCCCAGTGGCTCTCTGCCACTGGGGGCACGCACCACGTCTGCATTTCTGGAAAGGCCGCAGCAACCGACCGAGTGGCATGCCGTCTCCTGAAGGCCTGGACTCTGAGAGCCACGTCAGGATCCAGCAGGCTCCCACCTGGAGCTCCCTCTCTAACACCTGTCCCCCCCGACCCGCAGCCGTGCACTCGCGTGGAGGAGGCTCAGAGCGGGGAAGTCCTGGTCTCTCCCTTCCAAGTGCTCCCGAGCAGACGGGGGACACAGACACGCCCCACCCACCCTGGGGCCCAGAAGCAGCCACGGAAACAGGGCACGGGCACGCAACACTCCGGCCCTCCGTGGGCCTCGTGTCACCACCTGCAAAGTGTCAGAGCTCTGGGGCTGTCACGCTAAGGCCCTGATGGACACCCAGATGGTGGTGGCACAGGCGGCAGACTGTCCTGGGAAGGCTCGGGACCTCAGTCAAGAGCCTCCGTCTCCCCAGGGGGCAGTAACGAGGCCCCCCTGCACAGCTGCTGGTGGGCAGAGTGGATTAAGGCAGGCACGGAGCCCGCTCAGGGCCCCAGAGCCGGTGCTCAGCACCTCCTCATCGCACCGACTGGAGTCCCCGCCCACCTGACCCACAGCACCCTCCGGGGTGCACAGGCCAGGAAGCATCGCTCACCATCTCCGCTCCCCTCCGTGCTGGCTGGAAGGCCAGCGCCGCCTGGTAACTCACGGGGACAACACAGAGAACGTTGCGGGCTGTCCTAAGGTTTCAAACGACGGCCGTCAACATCCTGGACTCGACTTCCACTTCCGGCCACGGCAGAATAAGAGAGCCTACACTAACCTGCCTGCCTTAACCGTCAAACAAAACAAAACAAAAAACCCACAAACATCGGCGAGATCTATGAAACCCCAGCCAACGGGACTGCAGCAAGCACAGTGCTCCTCGAGAGAAGGAAAGAGGTGAGATCAGCCCTGAGATTGCCTCAGCTAGCTAGCGCCGAGCCGTAGCACAGGGAGGGGCCCTGGTGGAGTCCAGCAGTGTCCCTGAGTCTCGCAGACAGGGCGTGCTCAGGGCACGGTTGCCGGAATGTTCGGGATGGAACACTGGAGGAGAGAGGGCTGCAGAGAGCAAACACCAGACCCCCATACAGGGTGTCCCCTTGAGCCTTCAGCTGGTGACCGAGCATCACATGCACGGAGCAGACCACCCAGGCTGGGACAAAACTGCCGGAAAGAGGCGGCTGGAACGGTCGCCGGTGCTCACGCAGGATGCAGGAGTCATTTACATTCCCCTCGGCTAGAACACAGAGCCCTCTAGAACTCCGGACCTGTGGGAGAAGGGTTTTACCTGAGAGGTGAGCAAATAAGCCCTAGACCAGAGGCCAACAAACTTTTTCTGTGAAGGCCACATGGTAAATACTACAGGCATTGCAGGCCGGCATGTGGTCCATGGTCCAACTCCTACCCTGGGCTAAATCTGCTCTGGTCCCACTAATAAAGCCTAAAAACACCAAACTGAACCTCAAGATATGAAACTAGTAACAATTAAGATGAAAAACACACTGGATGGGATGACTATCAGATTAGACACCATAAAAGAAAAGAAGAGTGAACTTGAAGACACATCAGTAGAAACGATCCCAAATGACCCATGGAAAGGGAGGGACAAATCGGGGTCAGCTCAGAGCATCAGTTGAACTGGGCGGGGTGGGGGGGGCTCACCGAGAGAGTCTAGGATATACAAAATTGGAGTCTCAAAAGGTACCGAGGTGGAGAAGACAGAAAAAATGTTTGAAAAAATAATGTCCATAAGTTTTCCACATTTGAAGAAAACTATCTATCCACAGTCGGGGACGCTCAGTGAGTTCCAAGCAGAAGAGACAGGAAGAAAACCTCACCAAGGCACATCAAAATCCCATGATTTAAAGCCGGCGAGAAAAAGAAAATCTGAAAAGCAGCCACAGGGGAAAAGACCATTACCTAATGAGGAACAGAGATAAGTAGACTTCTCCGCAGAATCATCGCAAGCCTGGGAATAAGGGAGCAACATCTTTAAGGTACTAAATGCAAAAGCAGTTACTCTGGAATTCTCTACAGGGAAAATAGCTTCCCAAACCGAAAATGAAATAAGTACTCTTTCGGACCTAAAGAAGCCGAGAGAATTCATCCCCGGGCAGACCTGCACGGCAGTTACCACCAGCCCCCGTACATGTGGGGGGCTGAGACTCCCGAGGACTGCAGTTATCTCCCTGGGGGAGGCACAGGCTCCCCCCCTCACTGGAAGGGCAGAGTTACTCTCCTAACCCCCCCCACACACACACACACCCTGCCTCCTGGCTGCAGTGCCTCCGTCTCCCATGTCCTCGACATGGCCCTGCACCCCTCCCCTCCTGTGGTGCTAGCAAGATTAAGGAGACTGAAAGGCCTAGAAGGTTCTCCAGGCACTGGGAGGACTCCTGGGAGTCCCTAGCCCCCAAGGCGGGGGGTGGGGGGGTTCCTCCTGACTTCTGGCACTCTCCGAACCAGTTTGCCCATCCTCTGGGTTCCAAAAGCCTATCCCGGAAGGAACAGCCTGGTGGTCCTGCCTTCCAGGGAGGGAGTCTGTGTAGGTCATTAACACCTGCTGACCCAAGCCAGGGGCAGGATGACCAGGCCAGCTTTCTGGCACTCTCGCAGGTGTCCCTTTTCCAGGGACGAAGCAGAGGCAGCAATGACCACTCCCACTGTCCAGGAGTCCCTGTCCCAGAGCCACACGGTCACGGTCAGCTGGTGGCAGAGGCCTCCTGCTTAGGGCTCTTGCCCTGGCGGGGGATCCTGTGTACATTCTAGCTGACTCCCCCCGCCGCCCCGCAGAGCCCATCCTGGGTCCTGAAACAAACTCCTGACCATCAGCTCTGCACGGAAGGTAAATGTCCCAGGGCCTCCTGGCTCTGCCACTCCTTCCCGGGGTGGCCCGGGGCACGGCCTCAGCTTCTCATCTCGGTCACATGGGGGGTGCGATGGATAACCCGAATCTCTCCCCTCTGACAGGCGTCAACCCTGGCGCCTTCCCCACCCTTTGCACTATTAAAACAGAAGCCTCATTAAGGCCAATTAAAGGAGGCTCGGTGCCAAATGGCTGCAGCAGGATGGGGTCAAGAGGTGCATACTGGTCCCGCCCAGAGCCCTCTGTCCGGGGGCCCAGCCTGGCCCGGCAGCGTGGGCCCTGCCCTGAGTCTCCAGCCTGCCCCACATAGACATCGGCCTCCTCACGGTGGCTTAGGAATGCTGTAGGGGAAAGGGGCCCGAGGCTCAGGAATGCTGCAGGGGAAAGGGGCCCGGCAGAGGCTGGGGGAGGGCTGTCCCGTGACCCGGGCTGTGCCTGTGGATGAGCCGGAGAGGACAGGCCCCGCCCCCTTCCCCACGTCCCCAAGGGGCCTCAGAGTCCTGCGAACTTCCAGGCCTGCAGGCATAACGTCTGGCCAACCAGACCCCCGCGTGGTCATCAGTGAATGGCTCCGGCGGAGGATTTTCAAATCAGAAAATCTCAGACTCATTAATTGGAATGCCTGTAAAACCTCAGGTGTCCCAGGGTCCAGGAGTGACAGATGCTCTGGTGTCACTGAGCTTCCTAATCCCGCAGGAGCACTGGCCTGGAAAGGACTTGCCCGAGGTCCCACTGCAAGCCAGACAAAACCCAAGGCCCCTGGGACACCTGCTGCCCACTGGTCTCTCCTGCGTGCCAGCAAGCCCCTGCTTGACGGGGAGCTCACCACTTTGCAACCCACACTATTCCCAGAGCGAGGCTGTCAGGAGAGAGGGGAGGATGAAGGAAGAGAGGACGAAACGCCGCGCATTACACTGCACTCTCTCCACCACTCCGACGCGGGTGTTGGCATCACGTGGCAATGCGGAGGCAGGAACAGAGGACCAGAGGGGCGAAGTGACCATCCTAGGGCAGCACAGCTGGGTGTAACAGCAGGGTGGAGGCTCGGCCATGAGTCTGTGTGGTCTGGAAGTTCCCCCTCCCACCGCCCTGCACTGCATTTAGGCTGGGAAGACGCCTCAGCCTGGAGAGCCCTCGGAAGCCACGAAGGGGGCACGTTGGAGCCTGCCAGGACGGAGGGCAGGGTCCTGGAGCGGAGGGGCGGCCCTGCCCTGCACTCGGCATCCTCGGGTCACTCAGGAGCTCGTGGACCCTCACTGCTGTTACTGTTGCAAGCAAGCGTCCAATCCCCATTTTGTAGATGCCGAAACTGAGGCCCAAAGCCGCGCAGCAACAGGGGTGGCGGAGCCGCACAGGTGAACCAGGGACTGCGAAGGACCGGGCCCCTCTCTGCTGGCCTGGGGGAGGACCCTTGGCCTCAGGATGAGCCTGCCGAACTCGGGAGACCAGGAGTGCCAGGCAGGCCCGCCAGACCAGAGGCCCTCAGGTGAAGGCCAGCAGGCTCTGCCTCCCTCTCGGCGCCCTAACCTCAGTATCCTCATCTGGGACATGACTACGACAACAGTGTCACAGGAGGGAGGGCCGTGCCAGCGGCAGGGAGGCTGCAGGAGGCGGGCAGCGTGCGCCCGGCCCCGAGCTGTGGGCCCTCCTTCCTGGCAGAGCTGCTCCTGGCTCTCCTCAAACTCTCAATTAGGACGCAAACGCCGTTGGGTAGGAAGCCTTTGGAGAGGACAGAGCTGACAGCTGGGATCATGTTATCAGATGGTTCCCCACCTGGCAGGCGAGGGCCCTGGGCCTGGGCCGGGAACCGCGGGAGCAGGCATGAGCCCCTCCCCGGCTTCGCGGCGTGAGCCCGGGCCCGGCCGCTGCTCCCTCTGGGCTCCAGCACGCACCCTGCAAACAGCTCGACGGGCCTTCCCTGGGGCGCTAGTGGACAGCCTCGCTGCCAGCGAGCTCAGGGGAAACGAGGGGTCTCAGGGGTCTCAGCTTCCTGTCGCCCTGTTCTCCCCAGTCCCGCCGTGCTCACGTTTCTACCCTCCCACCCCCGGGAGAGCTCGGTGTCTGGGAGCCTGATGGGGACAAGGAGCCTCATGAAAGGGCTTTTACTGTCCTGAGTCAAGCTAGGGGCAGCAGCAAGGCGCCAATGTTCCCATTAGGGGCAGGGCCCAGAGAGGACAGCCAAGATGCCGCTTCCGCCAGGGACAAGAGGCTCGGAGCCCGCAGACCGAGGTTCTGGGCCTAGCTCCTCCAAGGCGCCTGCCCTCTCTGGGCTCCACCAAGCCTCGGGTTCCTCATCTGCACCAAGGAGGCAACACGTCCTTTGTGCAGTTGCTGGGAGGATCCCAGCGCAGGTAAAGTGCCCGCTCAGCACCTGGCACATGGCTGGCATTTAACGAACGCCTCATTAAGCTGCTTTTATTCTCCGGGAGCCAAGCCGGGAGCCAGGACGTCAGCGTGTGAAGGCAGGCGGCTGACTGAAAACACTGTGGGGTTCATCAGGCACCGGGAAACCTGCTTCCAGTCTCCTCCTGCTGTGTAGCCCGAGGCAAGACACTGACCCTCTCTGGGTCTCTGTTCCCAAGCCCGGGTCTGGCAGGCACGAGAAGTGGGTTCTAGTCCAGCCGTGCTCCCTCGCTCTCCCTCGTGCTCCCTCGGTGTCCTCACCTGTCCACGATTCACCCCTAGCGCGGGGACCTTCCCCAGACCGTCCGGGGTTGGCAAAGGGGTCGGCAAAGGGGTCCCGCTAGGGGCCTGCTGAGGGCCCTGTCCCCAGGCCGTGGACGGGGGTGGGGGGCAGTCCAGCCTCACCCCTCTCTCTCGGAGGCTGCAGGGGAGCGAGGCTGGGGCTCATCCCTCCTAGGCATGACGCGACAGGCCCGGCCTCTGGTATGCAGCTGGAACCCTGAAGCAGGTTTTTCCCCAGGTAGATCACGGGGACCGGGGGGTGGGGGGGTTCCATCTCAGAGACGTGGAGCCCATCGGGGCTGGAAGTCAGCCCACAGAGCACCAGCTCCCTGCTCAGCACCATACAGCCGGTACGGTTAGCCCCAGGACCCCCCGGTCTCCTCTACCAGAAGAGAATTGCAGGGCAAAGGGCGTCAGAGCCGAAGGGACCCTTAACAATCGTCGATGCCCGTACCCATTTTACAGATGAGATGACTGGGGCTCCGAGAAGAGCTGGGGCTTGTCCCGGGTCCCCCAGCGGTGGAGGCAGAGCAGGGACCCTGGGCTCCCGGTCCTGGGGCCCATTAGCTTCGTTCTCATGTTTTGGCAAAGGGGTAGTTCAGCAGCCTCGACGGGAACACAGCCGCTCCCTGGCGGCCACGCTGGGGCTGGGGCGGGCTGAGTGTGCGCTGCGTCACTTCCCGGCCCCAGGGTCTGCCTGCCGTGCTGCCAGGCCAGGCGAAGGAGGAGGTGGTGGGCCGGGCCGCCCTGAGTCAGCACCAGCAGCCCCAGCCCAGGTGCCCCGGTGGGCAGGGGGTAAGTGTTCGTGCCAGGCAACCGGACAGTGGGCTCCCCACCCCAGGCCTGGGGAGAGGGGAGTGTTCTCTCCACGCTGCCGCTCAGGGAGGGGGGTGCAGGCCAGAAGAGGACGCGGGGGCGAAGGAAAAGATGTGATTCACGGGGAGAGATAAGGCAGGGAGAGCTCCAGGTGGCAGCGGGCGGGCAGGCCAGGCAAAGCACCTTGTCAGCATGGGCCGTCAGCAACCGTCAGTGGCACGGCCCAGCGCTGGAGCCTGGGAAGCAGCAGGCGCAGGGCACGTGGGAGGGTCGCAGGCAGCGTGGCTGGGCTGCCCCTCCCTGCCCTGCCTGTCACTGTGTTCTGTCCAGGCCAGGATGGGCAGGGGACCGGTCCTGGAGTCTAAGGACGACAATAGGCCGGGTCCCCACCCCTCCACCCAACAACTCGCTAGGTGACATCGGCAGGGACGAACCAGTCGGGCCTCAGTTTCTACATCTGGAAAATGGGCAGATCCCACTACCGGAAATTACCAAGTGCCTCGCGCTCAAACACCAGTAGCTGTTGTCATTCCTGCCTGCCCCCGCGCACACACCATGCTGGCCTCGGGTCCCTGATGGATGTGACAGGGAAGCACAAAGGATGGGAAGCAGACGCATGGCTCACCAAGGTGCCGTGCGGTGTGAACAAGTGCATGTTCTCTGCGCTGTCATCTGGACGACCCCAGACCCTCCTGCTGGGTCTGGGAGGCTCCCTGCCATCCGAGGGGGCAGTCTCAGCAGTGGGTCCCCATTCTCAGAGGGGTCGGGGGGCCGTGCCGACTGGGGTACCACACAGACCAGGGTTCCAACCCAAGACGGACCTCCCCCCGGCTGTGTCACCTGAGACAGGCAATGCCGACAAACTGGTGGGGCTTTCGTGAGGAGCAAATGAAGTTATAAGAGGCCCAGGGGACTGCGTGGGATGGCTGGGTCTCAGCGCTGGCCACAGACACGTGGGGAGGATGCCCTGGTGCCCAGTCTGGCCCCGGGTGGCCCTATCTGGCCCCATCACTGGGCCAGGCCATCAGTCGTCCTGTCTGGGCAGGTTAGACGCCCTGGCCTTTCCCATGCCGAGCAGGGATCTGATGTCGGTCTCCTTCCTACTCCTGGTGGGGAGGAGAGGGGTGGAGGAGAGGGAACCCTGGCACAGCAGGTCAAGCCCCGCCCCGGGCCTCAGTTTCCCCATTTTTAAAAAAGGGGTCATGGGACCCCAACAGGCCCTCCCAGAGGACTGGGTTTCACGACCTCAAGTCAGAACGACGTCAGCTGCACCTGCCTACCCTCTGGCAGGTGTGGGGCGGGTTATCAGCCCAAGAGCCACAAAGGCCCCTTCCTCCTCCCTCCTTCCCTCCTCTTCCTGAAACTTCTTCACTCCGGTCATCCGATTCCATCTTCACAATAGCCAAAGACGCACCCCCAGCCTCCCCTCCACTTTATACATCAGAAACCCGAACCCCAAAGCTGCCTGGGAGCAGGCTGAGAGCCAGGCTCCAAGACACGGGCTCTCCGGTTCTGCCGGCCCCCTCGGGTTCAGGCACTCCACCTTTCTAGAAACCTAACCCATGGCCACCTTGTCAGCTCCTGACCCACTTCCGGTGTCTCTGCCTACGGGTCTCCCCAGGCTCTGTCAGCCAGGATGCTCCCAAAAGCCAGCGTTCTGGGCTCGTGCGGTCCGCTGCCCCACTCCGGGCCTGGCGAAGGGGTAGACTTTGCTAGAAATACTTCCACCAGCACAGACACTGCCAATCACTCACCACCCTCTACTGAGCTCAGGCCTGGCCTCAGAACCTTTCTTAACACAGCTGGCTCAGGCAGGCTTTATCAGGCAGGTCTGATGCGCTCTGAAACCACGGAAAGGCACGACCCCTCGGCAGGAAGACGCGCCAGCTCATGGCCCGGCTCGGCGAGTGGTGAGCAGCCCTTCTCAGGATGTGTGTCAGTGTGTCGGCTGAGAATGACTACCCACACGGATAACGCCCCTCTCGGCAGGGATCGAGAAGAAGCAACGCTGGGGGTCCCTTCGCTGCCAAAATTCAACCTGGATGGGCAACCTGCAGCTGTGTTCACTGCGCCTCCACGCAAGGACCATCCCTGCCCCCTACATCCCAGCCTGGGAAGATTCCGCCCTTACGAAATTCACAAAGAGGCTCAGAGAGGGCGAGCAAGTCACTCTCAGTTGCCCAGCCCAGCCAGGAAATAGACACATTTGAACTCAGACCTCCAGGCCAGCTTCAGATGGACCCGGGCTCGTGTTTAGTCTCTGTGCCTCCTCCACCACCCAAGAAAAGCCACACCAGCATCTCATGGTGTGCGTGAGAGCTTCCTGCTTCCCAGGCGTGAATCAGAGCCATCTCGAGGGACAGTAAGTAAGAGAAAACCCCGAGATTCCTCCCTGCCCCACCCCATCACAGCACTTTCTTCTGGGGAAGCTGCTTGCCGGCTCTGGGGCAAATCAGAACGCGCCCGCCCCCCAACAATGCACAAAGTGCCCTTGAGATGGGACAGCCCGTGGTCACCCACCAGAGGACCCAGGTACCCTAATCCTGCGCAGAGACCCTGAGGAACCCCAGGAGGGCAGGGTTGGAGGCAGCCTGGGAGGCAGCAGAGAGAACCACGGGGGACCGTGTCATGGTCTCTGTATTGGTGCTGTGAGTGCGCGCGCACCGAGACGGCAGAGATGCTGGGGGCTGGCTCAGGCCCACGGGGCCAGCTTCCCCTTGGGGGACCCCCGCCCAGCAGCTAGCTGGCTCACCTTCTGGGCCTGACTGATCATCTTCCGCACCACCTCTTTGATGTGGGCCTGCCCGTCGATGGGGGGCTGCATGTAGACGCTGGCCCGGGTCACACCACGGTAGGCAATGGTGTCAGGCCAGCCCAGGTCCAGCTGCGGGATGGATCGGTCAGACTTCTGGGGCCAGTACTCCAGAGAGGGCAGGGGCTCGGCCTCGGTGGGGTCCCCCCCGGCCCTGCTGGCCTCCTCACTGTCACCAACGCCATCATCCTCAGGCCCGCGGGGCCGGCCGGCACCCCTGGGGTCCTCGGAGCCTGGGTCATACACCTCAATGGTCTCCAGGATGCGCTTGAGCTCCAGCTCGGACAGGAAGTCCCGAATGTTCTCCCGCTTCAACACCTCGTAGAAAGCCTCCCTGCCGCTGGCCACCAGGGCCTCCAGGGCCAGCCGCTGCTCCTCGCTGTAGAAGAACTCCGGCTTGGACTCACTGGAGCGCCAGTTGACGTGGCTGTCGTCCAGACACTGCACCTGGGAGAAGGCCATGTTGCCACTGCCCCAGGACGCTTGTGCCCGGTGGGCGGGAGACAGAGCACTGGTCAAGGATTAGGCTCGGAATTCCGGCGCGCTCTGGGGTTCCACCAGCGCCTCAGCGACTCTCCCCTTAGGGAGCCTGCGGGAGAGCCCAAGTGAACGCAGAGGTCAGGTCAGGGTGCAGGCGGGACCGGGGAGGGGCGACAGGGCGACAGGGCGGGGGTGGGGCGGCAGTGGGCGAGACGGCGGGGCGGGACCCACGCCTGGGCGCGGTGCGCCTCTATCAGTAGGGGCCGGGGGACCCACATCCCGGAGGAACTGTGGAGCTGCCTAAAGTCCTAGGCAACTTCTGGGAGGAACCAGGGCAGGCAGGGAACTTCCCAGAAGTTTCCAAGAGTGGGAGGCAGGGCACAATTCGGGTGGCCTCTGGCCCGGCTCGGCGGCGCCCCGCATTCCGACGGCTTCCGGGAAGGACGCGGGGTCTTAAAATCTCCGGACCCGCAACCCGAGAGGCCTGCCCGGAGGAGGCTCGAGGAAGCGCGGCTGCCGGGCCCGGGATCCGGGGCCGCGGGCTAGGACTCGCTTACCGAGCGGGCGCGGGCCAGAGCCGGCAAGGAGAGCCGCGCAGGAGGAGCGGAGCGCACCGGCGGCGGCGGCGGGCTGGTGACTAATGCCGCCCCGCCCACCCCGCCGCCGCCGCCGCCGCCGCCGCCACCTGCGGTCACGTGCCGCCCTGGGGGCGGGGCCGGAAGCTGATTCACACCCCCCCCAACCCCTAAGGGACACTGGCGTGGGGTGGCTGTGCGCCGCCCTTCCTCTGCGGCTTCCCGCGCCGGGTGGCGGAATTCTGAAAAGCCCAGGGACCAAAGTCCAACAACGACTGGAACACTGCAGCCCAGAGAGGGACAGTGTTCTTACTGAGAACGCACAGCAAGTCCACAGCCTTTGCGCCGCTCCTCCCCCTGACCCCGGGGCCTGTTGGTAACTGTGGTCCAACCCTACCAGTGTCCAGTTTCCCAGGTGGGACAGGAAGTCTGTGCAGACACCCAGCTGTCCAGTTGTGGAATTGGAGTTAGGGTACTGGACTGGGAGGCCCCATGGCAAGGAGAGGACACCGTCTGACCCAAACTCGGGGAGGAGCCTTTACAGAGCCTGGTGTGCAGAGAGCAGATAGATACCCAGTTCTTAGTCCCTAGCCCTGCTCCCTGCTGGGAGGGGTTTCCCCCCCAGGACTGGTCCCACATGACCAGCAGCACCCACCTGAACCCTGGGATGAGGAGAACCAGAGAGGGCTGCTGTGGGCTGGAGTCAGGCCCAGCTCTTGCGCAGGCACCCCCGCCTTCCCCACCCCACTAAGCCACAGAGGAGAGGCAGGCAGTCCCACAAAGCCTGATTTATATGGCCTCACTGCCCTACCCCCCCACTCCCCCCAACCTCCTCCCAACCCCCCCACCCCCCTCCACCCCGACCCAGAACAAGAGTCTCTGGGCCTCAGCTTCTCTTTTGGCTCTGATGACTCTTTTGGCTCTTATGGGCCCAGGGGCTCATGAAGGGACTCCCAGCTCTCCTGGCGGAAACACATGAAGCCCTCCAACCTTGCGGTTACCTGCCGGTATTTACAGATCCACAGGAAGTTGTTAGAAACAACAAGTACAGCTGTTGTACAGTTGTACAGTAGTACGATAGCCGGAAAATTGACGTTGGTGCAATCCAGAACTTGTTCAGATTTCACCAGTTTGTGAGTGTTCATGGGCGTGTGTGTGTGTGTGTGTGTGTGCAACCTTACCTCACGTGTAGATTTGTGTGGCCACCACCCCTGCAATTAGGATGCGGAACTGTTCCACCATCACCAAAACCTCCCTCTCTACCGCCATAGCCACATCTCCGTCCCTAACCCCTGTCGGCGGTAAAATCTGTTCTCCATCTCTGCAATGTTGTTATTTCAGGAATGTTATATAAATAGAAAGTATGGCATATAACCTTTAGAGATTAGCTTTTTCTCCCACTTGGCATAATTTCCTGGCAAGTCATCCAGGTCGATGTGCGTATCCGTAGCTTGTTCGTTTTGTTGCTGGCTAGTATTCATGGCATGGGTGGACCAGAGCTTGTTCAACCATCTCGCCTGTTGAAGGACAATGGGTTGTTTCCAGTTTGGGGCTATTATGAATGTAGCTGCTAGGAACCTTCATATGCATATTATACATATTCATTTGTCTATATGTTATATTATGTATATTTTACATTCCTACCAATAACATACGAGTGATCCAGTTTCTCCACATCCTTGCCGACGTTTTATGTTGTCACAATTTTTTTTTATCTTAGCCACAAGGATAGGCGTGTAATAATAATCTCTTCCTATGGCGTTAATTTGCATTTTCCTAATGATTAATGATATAGAACATATTTTCATGTGCTTATTTGCCAGCTGTCTGTCCTCTTCAGGGAAATGCCTGTTCATGTGTTTTGCCCATTTTCTAAGTGGATTGTTTGGTGTTTCCTGTTGAGTTTGAGAGCTCTTTCTCCTTTTTTTTTTTTTGTAAGAGAGAAAGAGAGTGAGTGAGACTGTGAGCAGGGGTGGGGAGGGGCAGAGGGAGAGAGACAGAATCTCAAGCAGTCTCTGTGCCGAGCGCGGAGCCTGACATGGGGCTCTATCCCACAACCCCAACCAAGATCATGACCCAAGCCAAAACCCAGAGTCAGACACCTAACCCACTGAGCTACCCAGGCCCTGCTCTTATATATTCTAAGTACAAAGTCTCTGTCACGTCTATGGCCTGCACAATATTTTCTGCCGGATTGTAACTTTTTTTTAAGTATAAAATACAATATTATTAACTATAATCACTATGCTGTACATTAGATCTCCAGGATTTATTCATCTTATAATTGGAAGTTTATACCCTTTGACTAAGATCTCCCCTTTTCCTCCATCTCACAGTCCCATCATTCTACGCTCTTTTTTGAGGTCAGTTTTTTTGGATTCACTTATAAGTGAGATCGTATAGTATTTTTTCTCTTGCTTTCTTACTTCTTACTTTCTTCCTTTCTCTTGCTTTCTTACTTCACCTAGGATAATGGCCTCAAGGTCCACCAATGTTGTCACAAACGGTAGGATTTTCTTCTTTCTCAGGGCTGAATAATACTTCTGTGTGTGTGTGTGTGTGTGTGAGAGAGAGAGAGAGAGAGAGAGAGAGAGATCTTTATCCCTTCATCTGTTGATGGATCATTGAGGTTATTTCCATATCTCAGCTATTGTGACTAACACTTCAATGAACATGGAGTATAGATATCTCTTCAAGGTAGTGATTTCATTTCCCTAAGATATACGCTCAGATGTGGCATTGCTGGATCAAATGGTAGTTCTATTTTTAGTTCTTTAAGAAAACTCCATACTGTTCTTCATAGTAGCTGCACTGATATAGGTTCTTACCAGGAGCACACCTACATGCACAAAAGGATTCCCTTTTCTCTACATCCTTGCTAACGCATATGAGCTTTTTTCTTTTTGATGATAGCCATTCTAACATGTGTGGGGTGATATTTCACTGTGGTTTTGGTTTGCAGAGCCCTGATGACTAGTGATGTCGAGCACTTTTTCATGTACCTGTTTCATGTACCTGGCCATTTGTATGTCTCCTTTGGAAAAATGTCTATTCAGATCTTCTGCCCACTTTTTAATTGGATTTTGTTTGGGGGTTTTTTTTTGGTGGGGGGGTTGCTATTGAGTTGTATGAGTTCTTTATATATTTTGGCTATTAACTCAGATATATGGCTTGCAAATGTTTCTTCCCAATCCATAGATTGCCTTCTCATTTTGTTGATGATTTCATTTGCTGTGCAGAAGCTTTTTAATCTGTTTGTAGTCCCATTTGGATTTTTTTTTTCTTTTGGTGTCAAATAAAAAAAAATAATTGCCAAGATCAATGTCAAGGAGCTTACCCCCCATGTTTTCTTCTAGGAGTTTTACATTCAAATCTCTAGTCCATTTTGAGTTGGTTTTTACGTATGGTTTGAGATAGTAGTCCCATTTCATTCTTTTGCATGTAGCTGTCCCGTTTCCCAACACTATTTATTGAAGAGACTGTCCTTTCCCCATTGTATATTCTTAATTCCTTTGTTCTAAATTAATTGACTATGTATGTGTGGGTTTATTTCTGTGGTCTCTATTGTGTTCTATTGATCTATGTGTGTCTGTTTTTGTACCAATACTGTATTGTTTTGATTACTATAGCTTTGTAATATAGTTTGAAATCAGGGGGTGTGATGTCTCCAGTTTTTCTCTTCTTTCTTAAGATTGTTTTGGGTATTTGGGATGTTTTGTGGTTCTATACAAATTTTTAGGATTATTTTTTTCTATTTGTGTGAGAAATGCTATTGGAATTTTGATAGGGACTGCATCGAACCTGCAGATGGCTTTCAGTGGTATGGACATTTAACAACATGAATTCTTCTAACCCATAAACATGGTATATCTTTCTTTTTATTTGTGTCATCTTCAACTTCTTTCATCAGTGTCTTATAATTTTCATTGTACTGGTCTTTCACCTCCTTGGTTAAATTTATCTCAAGGTATTTTATTATTTTCGATGCCATGATGAATGGTATTGTTTTCTTAATTACTCTTTCCGATGGTTCATTCTTAGTGTATAGAAACACGACCAATCTTTGTATTTTGATTGTGTATCCTGCAACTCTACTGATTTTGTCCTGTAGCTTTTCTTTTCATCCTTTTCACAGGTGTCTCACACTGAACTTTTAATTTTGATGAGGTCTACTTTATCCGTTTTTTCTTTTATGGGTAGTGCCTTTGATGTCAAGTCTAAGAATTCTTTGCCTAGCCCTAGGTCCTGAAGATTTTCTCTATTCCCCCCAGAAAGTTTCATAGTTTTTACATCTTACATTTAAGATGATCGGTGATCTCTTTTGAATTAATTTTGTGTCAGGTGTAGCATTTAGGTTGAGGTTGAGTTTTGGTCTCTGGATGTCCCCCAAAAGGATTTTACAGGGGAAGAAACAGCCTCAGAGAACTTAAATAATCATCCAAGATAACACAGTATGGTGTTGGGATAGTGGGACTTAAACGAAGGTCTGTGTGCTTTTCGCCTGCTCCTTACTGAAACATCCACATCTGGACTGTCTCCCTGGGATGGGCCAGGGCTGCTTAGGGAGTGGGGACCAACTCGATTAGTTTTATGTCCCGTGGCCTCCTTGGGAAAGGATCATTCAGTCTATCAACAGACACTGGCAGATGCTGTCACAGGTCACAGAGTTATTGGTGCCACGAGGATATTGCCCAAAGCCTGCACAGACATCCACGGGTTGAGAGTCTGAACGCATATGAATTCCCTGAGTTTATGAAGGAGGGAAGGGTATTCCAGAGAGAGGGAACAGCAAACACGGAGGCCCAGAGGTATGGCTAAAACTGGCTTAGTGGGTAGGGGGCCATGAATGGCACATTTAGAGGCTTGTGATCCCTCCTGCAGGGGATGGAGAGCCAAAGAAGTGTAGGAGCAGGAAGGAGGATGGGCAGACGGGTGGTTTTAGAAGTTCCCTCTGCTGCGTGCAGGGAGGGTGGGTTAGAAGGGGCAAGGCGGTGCAGTAAGGAGGTGGTACAATTCACCTGGTCACCAAGCCCAGCGGCTGGACTTGGTATTGGCCACAGGGAGGGAGGACATGGGGGACGAGGAGAGGGACAGCTCCCAGGCCTCCGGTGTGGGCCTTGGCTGGACAGAGGTGCCGATGCAGAAGTAGAGCCCGGCTGGGGAGCTCCCAGGCCCACAGAAGCTGGTTCCTTGCCCAGCTCAGAAGCACCTGCTGTCATAAAGGAGAGGTTGTTCTTTCTTGCTGTTCAGCACAAACTCAGGCCAGCGAGCCAGTGGTGCCCAAAGGCGGAGGCCCATGCCCAGAGCCTGGAATGGGCTGGATAAACTCGGCCAGAATCTCCTGACTCGGGCTTTCCGAGCCATTATGTGGCTGTGACTCCTCAGCCGTCTCTCCCAGGAGGGCTGGGTCCGGGCACCAGAGCCGGCCAGTCCAGGCCCAGAACCTGTCAGGAGGGGCCCATCACCTGCCCTCTGCATGCTGGACCCCAGTGCCCACCCCCCACCC
Source organism: Potos flavus (assembly GCA_028534135.1). Lineage (NCBI taxonomy): Eukaryota > Metazoa > Chordata > Mammalia > Carnivora > Procyonidae > Potos > Potos flavus. The sequence goes on from CM052891.1 coordinate 42,981,648, forward strand.
CGAAGTCCCGGGTCCCACTCTGTGTCCCAGGCAAGTTATGCCCTTTTGGTCCCAAGGATTCCAGGGCTGGATCAAACAGTGCCTGAACTTTTTCATGACTATTTTCTGGCATCCTTTCTCCTCCTCCTCTTCCTCTCCTCCAGTGCCTTGCCTCCTTCTTCACAACCATTCACTCCATTACTCACTCATTCATTCACAAATGTTCCCAGCCCTGAACTGAGTGATACCTGGGACCTGGAGATGATTCAAACCCAGTGGCCGCCCTGGGGGAGCTCCGAGTCTGGTGGGGGGAGGTAAAATACGCATACAAACTATCATGATTCAATCCTCCGCCATAGGAGCCTTTGAGAGGAAGCTGCTTTGCCGGCTTGGGGGGGTGTGGGGGCAGGTGCAGAGGGAGTCAGAGAAAGCCTCAGAGGACCAGCCCTTTGCAATGGGCTGGGGAGCAGGACGTAAACAAGGGTAGGAAGGAGTCCTGGGAGGAGGGGACCTCGTCTGCGAAGGCCTGGAGGCGGCCAAGTGCTGGGTGTGTATGAGAAAACACCAGCCGGTTGGGGTGGCTGACGCATGCACGCTGGGTGGGAGGACCTGGGACCAGTTGACAAGGACCTGAGAGGCCGTGGAAAGGGGCTCCAGGAGTGGGGGGGAGGGGGCTTCTGAGAAGTCAGTGGTGAGCGGAGGTGTAATTTTGCAAGGATGGGGAGGATGGAAGGGAGGCGGGGAGGGGCTGGTGCCCAGGAGAGGGGCAGGGAGCCAAGTGAAGCAGGCAGGGGTGTGGCAGGAGAAGCCAAGGGGCTGGGGGGCTGGTGGGCTGGGTAAGGGGAGGGGAGGAGAAAGGACAATGAGCTATTACCAGGCCGAGGTGGGGGAAGGGGACAAGTCCGATTGGACACACTGAGTGGGAGGTGGCCCAGGGATGACGTGGCAGGTACCTGGACTCAAGAGAGGGGCTGGACTAGCGGGGTGCCAGGTCCCTGAGGATGGGAGGTGCTGTCCCAGGCCTGCTAGCCTGGAGGAAAGGGATCTGAGACCCCCCTGCCGTGGGTTGGGCGTCCATGGAGGGACTTTTCAGAAGTGTCATTTGGAGGGGACAGTGGTGAACTCGGGAGTGCCTAGTCTGCAGGGGGAGCCCCGTGGCGCAGGATCGCCCCTGCCCGCTGGAAACCTAAGCCCCCACACTGGCCTCCCTTCCCCCTGGAGCGCTGGTCCGGCTGCGTCTCTTTCTGAACTTCCCCCACCATCACCCTCCTCTCTTCCGCTCTGCACTCTGTGGGCCCCCTGCTGAAAATCCCAAGGCACAGGGGCGACTGGGCGACGAGAGACTATTTCGTGGGAGGAGCACGTGAACAGGGGGTTGCCTGCAGTTCCCAGCACTGTGCTGGGGAGCCCGGCTGCTCCGCGCGTCCTGCCCCCCAACAGGGTTCTGCGGGGGGGGCGGCTTGCTAGGGAGGCCGGGATGTAGGGCTCAGTCCAGGCATTCACTCCACAGATGAGTGGTGTGCACCCCTCCTACCTTTGGGGAGGTGGCCACGGTGAGACTGTCCCCTTCTTACTGGGAAGAGCAAGAAACAAACCAGCAGGCCCCAGCGCTCCCGAGTAAATAGATGAGGAAAAATGTGGAGGGGCAGGGGGTGGGGTGGGGTCAGGGGATGGACCCAAGAGTCACTTCTGAGCCAGTCCCCCCCGGAAGGCCTCAGGTGACAGGGAGGCCCCTGTGGCTGCAGGCAGGTGCAGGGGGAGGGAGGCAAGGATGGGGACAAGTGCCCGGAGGAGCCCAGCATCTGTCTCGATCACGACGGGAGGGTCTTGCGGAAGGCAGAACTACTGGCTAATTCCGCCCAGGGTGCAATCTGGCTCCCCTGCATTTTTCGGGTCCTGAGGAGCTGCCGGAGATGGCTCGGGGTGGGGTGGGGGGTCAGGGGGACAGGCCCCAGCCTAAAGCTCTGAGCCCAGGGGTGGGGGAAGGTGCCCCTCTAGCCCGCCTTTGCCCCTCCGGGGAGAAGGGGTGGGGGCAGGAGGGGGGTGACGGAGACCGGCACCCCAGATGGCTTCTAACAGCAGACTGCTCACACGGGAAATGCCGCACCGCAGGGGAGCCCCCCCCGGCCTGGCCTGGGACAGGGAGGAGACATCATGATGGAGGACACCAGGCAGGAAAAGAGTTTAGGGGCCGGAATAGCTCGGAAGCCAACCTCCTCCTCGTGACCCAGACTGGGAAGCGGACCCAGGACCATGTCGCTCCGGGTCATAGGCAGTGACACAGGAGGGCCGGGCCGGGCCGGGGTCTTGCCCACCCCAGGTGTTCACGGCTGTCGGGAGGGCGGGGTGGGCCAGCTGGGATGTACTGGGCCTCCCTCTGATGCAGATGACGTGGGCTGCGTGGTGCCGTCCGAGTGCCTCCGGGCCTGCGGGGCCGAGATCGGCTGCTCCAACATCGCCTACCCCAAGCTGGTCATGGAACTGATGCCCAGAGGTGAGACTCCGGGAGGGGTCCGGGCAGGGTGTGGGGCAGAAGCCCGGGTGGGACCGGCGAGGGCAAGGGGCACGGGGTTGGGGGAGATGTGGAGGCCCCATTCAAGTGGGATGTTCACTCATCCAGGGGGGAGAGGAACGTAATAATACCGGAAAATACTCACCTGCCCCCCCATGGGCCACACAGGATTCCAAAGACTTTCCACAGGACTGCCTTCCATTGTCTCGAGACCCCAAAGTGCTGCTATTATCATCCCCATTTTAAAGATGGGGAAACTGAGACCCAGGGGGTGGATGAGACCTGCCCGAGGTCACGTGGCCAAGGAGCCCCAGAGCTGGGTTCTCAACCCGGATAATCGGCCTCCGGAGCTTGTCCTCTTCCCCGTGCTGTCCCATCATCCCCTGAGTGAGGTCAACCTGCTTCCCACTTCCAGCTACGAGGTAGTTGTCGGCTCCACTTTATACATAGGGAAACTGAGGCACAGAGTGGGGAAAGTGACTTCTCCATGGCGACAGAGTGGCTGAGACATGAACCCCAGTCTGTCTGGCGCCAAGCCCACTGCCGACTCTTCTGGGATCGGGAGCTCGGGCCCCCATAAGCCCCACACCTCCTGCCTCCCCCATAGGTAGAACTAGGGGGCGCGTTTTGGCCTTTCCCACATTCCTTGTCCCAGCAGAGCAAAAAGTGGAGATAGCCGTCTGAGACCCTCTGCAGCCTGGTTTCCCCTCCAGATTCTCAGACCCTGAGTGTCTCCCTCCCTCCCCGTGGCTTCCCCTCCGGAAGCTTCCTGGCCCTGTGCTGCTTTCCCTCCCTCCTGGGGGGGGGGGGGTGTGGAGGCCCAGGGCATGTGAGTTCACAGACCTGGGGTCGAATCTCAGCTCTGCCACTCGCTGGCTGAAACATTTGGGGCGTGTCATTTCCCTGCTTGAAGCTTCAGTGTCCTCATTTGTAAATTCGAGATAATGACGCCTACCCACCCCTCGGCCTGTTGTTGCTGGGATTAAACATAATAATGCCAGACACAGCCTGGCGCAAGGCTTGGCCTCGCTGTGGGTTCCCACCTCTGGGCCTCACCTTCCTTTTCTGTTCTGGGGGTGGGGGGAGTTCGCTGAGCCCCCGAGTGCTGACACCCAGCCATCGCTGGGCCGTAACCTCTCTCTAGGCCTTGAACTCCCTGTCTGAAAGATGGGTGGAGAATGAGCCCCAAGTTAATCCACCTCCCTGAGCAAGAGAAACAGGATGGAGAAACATTTTGGGGGAAAACCATGATCTAACTCACTTTTCTTTGGCCCTAGCCCAGTCAGCACGATCAGTGAACAGAGAGGGCCATTGGAGTCCTGAAAGTCACACAGAACCAAGGCCAGGCAAAAATAGCACCAGGGAGGCTGAGCCCTCGGGGGAGGGGACCCTCAGTCAGGTTTAAACTAGGGCAGGGGGTGGCGGACAGACAGAGAATCTGCAGAGAGGGAATGGAGGTGCTTAGACACTTGAAGAAAAAGCACAAGAGGCCTCGGGGATAGAATCAGACCGAGGCCCAGAGAGGGTAGCCAACCAGCCCGATGCCACACAGCACTGAGTTGGAAATTGAGCCTCCTTCTGTCTCTCAGGGCTCCCTACCCTCAGCCCCTGTCAAGCCCATGACTCCCAGAAGGCTTTGCAAAGCAGAGCCCCGGCCACCTCGATGGGGACCCCTCCCTCATTTTCAGCCAATCACTGGGTAGATTTTTCTCTCTCTTGGGGAACCAACCGCATCTCCTTTTCCACAGAGCCAACAAGAAAGGGGACCCCCTCTGCCTGCTGGGGCCTGCTGCACAGAGGCCACCGCGCCCTGCCCGAGCTGTGACCTCTAAGCAGAGGGTCCCGCCCCAGGCCTTCCTGTCCCCACCCCACCCCAGAGTTTTGCCTCTGGGCACTGGGAGTCCCTGGGCACCTCTCCTCCCGCTAGGAGCTCCCACTTCCTCGTCTGTCAAACGGGTTAATAATGCTTCCGTCAAGGAAAGGTCTGGGTGTGAAAGTGCTTTGTCACCTGCAAGGCTCTGCAGAAACGGGGAGCTCCTAACTGCACCCAGAACAGCAGAAGCCATCCCGGTTGTGACAACGGGGCTCACAAGCCGCAGGCTCCAAAATCCAAAAGTATCCCCACCCCTGCCCCCCCTGCACTTGCCCTTGGCCTCCAGCCTCTCGTGTCTGGGCCCTTCTCCCTCGAACACCTCCAGTCTCCTTCCTCCCGGGGCTCTGCTCTCGAGGACCTGTGAATGGCCGATGCTGACTGTGGGGCCTCAGACAGGAGGACGCAGGCAGGAGGGGCTCCCGGGCAGGGTCACAGCGGCCCTGTCCCCGCCCCCCAGGTCTGCGGGGGCTGATGATCGCAGTGATGATGGCTGCGCTCATGTCGTCGCTGACGTCCATCTTCAACAGCAGCAGCACGCTCTTCACCATGGACATCTGGCAGCGGCTGAGGCCCCGCGCCGGCGAGCGGGAGCTGCTGCTGGTGGGCCGGTATGGGGGCTGGGGTGGGGGGATGCCAGGGCCCGGGGACAGGCTGGGACGTGGGCTTCCCCAGCCACATGAGGGATGGCCCGGGAGGCCCCAGCAGAGGGGGCTTTTGAGGGGTAAGTTGGAGTTTGCAGGTTGGAGAAAGGTCCATCCCCCCCCATGTGGCTCTCGTCACCCCTTCATGGTCACCGCCCTCATCTTCGATGTATCTCTTACTCTAAGCGTCCTCTGAGGGCATCTCTGCTGGGGAGAGGCCCCCTTCCCCAACCGTCCCAGAGAACTCTCTGTCTTCCCCCAATCTGAGCCCTTAGCCCTCCTGACAGAGGGGGCCCAGAGCCAGTTCTCAGGGGGGGCCCCACTCAGGCCACAGCTGTCCCTGGTCCCCCTGAGCTTCTGCCGTTTCCTCCTAGCCCTGCTTGTCCCCTCCTTATCACCTCAGTGACTCACCCCACGATCTTTCTAGACTCTACCCAAGTGTCTCCTCCTCCACGTAGCCCTCCCTGATAGCCCCCGACCAAGGAATCAGCCCTTCTCCCCTCTAAGCCTCCCACAGGGGATCATCGTCAGCCTCCTCCCACAGCACAGGTGTCTCTCTGATGTCCCCCACCGCACCCCCGCTCCCACAGGGACGGGCAGGGGCTGTGTCGGCAGAGTACCTGGGAGTCCTTTGGGGTGAACTCCGCAGTGGGTGACGGGAGGTTGGCATCTGAGTGTGCGCACGTGCGTTTCTGCTTGGGTCCTCTCCCGGGTCCCACCCGCCCGTCTCCCTCCAGGCCGTGCAGCCCCCCACTCCGCAGGTCGAGGGGCCCAGCCTTCGGTGCCTAGCTCCACCAACAGCGCAGCCTCGGCAGCCCGTGGCGCCCCTCCTCAGGGCGGGGTCTCCCCCGGAGCTCCGGGCAGTTGTCCCAGGGATGCAAAACAGCCGAGCCTCTTTCAGAAGGGCCCTGTCGGGACACGCCACTCAGCAGGCGAGTGTGAGCTCATCTGCGGGCTCACCGTCTCCTCCAAAACAAGGAGCCTCTCCCTTCTGCCTGGCGGGATGCTTCTGTGTCAGCGGGTCCTGGCCCCTTGACCTCTGCTCCCCGCCATGTGGTCCCCCTGCCCTGCCTCAGTGGCTGTGTGGCCCCGGAAGCCTGCCCTTGTCTGACAGACTCCTCCAGAGCCCTTCCAGGCTCGGCATCCCGGGACCTGACGCCTGAAAGCCCCCTACTTCCCGGCCTCCTCGGAAGCAGGTTTCTCTCCTGCTCCTACCGGAGACCAAAGTCCTAAACTGGTCTCCCCTCTACCCCCAGCCACGGGGCCCTTGACTCTCCTTCCCACCTCTCCCACCAAGTCAAGCCCCACCCACCCCAGGCCATGCCAGCTTCTCTGTGTGATGTGGGGCAGCTTGCTCACCCTCTCTGGGTCCCAGTTCTCTCAGCTGCTTGTTTGGTGAAGTCGGAAAGGACCCAAGGCTAGGTGCTGGGCCTGGGTTCAGCTCTAACGCGTCTCCCTCTTGAAACACCGGGACACCCCCCCCAACACCTCCAACCTCCTTTTGCCTAAAACAACACTATTTAAGCTGTGTTTCCTGAGTTGTGTGGGGTCCTGGGTCTCTGGAGCCGCCTCGATCCAAGGAGATACGGGACTTACAGAGAGAGGGGCTGCAGAGCGTGTCCAGAGGCCTGGGGAGGAGGCCAGCCCGGGGCAGGGACAGGCCGAGGCATGCCAATGACCCTGACAGTCTCATTTGGTTGGGGTGGGGCTTGAGGAGCCGTCGCAGGCCTGGGGGAAGTGACAGTCCCACGTTTGGGGCCCTGATCTTTGCCAGGCCCCTCCGCCTGGCCCTCTGCTCCTTCATTTCCCTCCCCTGCTACCCTCTTCTGTCTACGATTCTACCTTCTGTCTGTTATTCAGTCCACACATAGTGCCCGATGCCTGCCTGGAGTCCCGCATCGAGCTGAACAATATGGGGGGACCCAGGAGATCTCAAAGCCCCCACCTCGAGCCCTTGAGGGGCTCCCCTGCAACCACAGCTGCAGCCCAGGGATGATGGTCTGACGGCAGTGCGTTTGTGCGCGGGAAGGGATGGGGTTGGAAGGCTTCCTGGAGGAGGAGGGCCTTGAGCTGAGTCTCGGAGGAAGAGGGGGTTGGCCAGGGGAGGAGTTGGAGAAGGGTATTCTAGGCAGAAGGAACAGCTTCTGGGCTTAGGGTCCCTCTGGAAGGGGAAGCCTAGAGGGCAGCGGGGAGGCGAGGGCCCCAGTCCGGGCCGCTCTGGAGAGACCAGGCCCTGCACAGAGATGCTGAGTCCCGTGGTGGACGCAGGAGCCCGCGTGGGGAGGGCGGGGTGGGCCGGGTGTGAATGGAGCCCGCCTAGGCCTTTGAAGAGGGCAGTGCCCGCCCGCCCAACCGCCCGGCTGAGGGTTAATTAGCCTTAATCAAGGAGACACCTCCTCCCTCCGCCCTCACCCTCAGGCTTGGAAGGGAAGAAAGGGCGGCAGGCGGGTAAGGAGACAGGAAGGACCCACCCTGGCGGCACACGTGGCCTCTCACCCTTGCGGTCCTGTCCTGGGTCCAGGGGCCTCGCCCACCACCCGCCGTGGGGGTGAGCAGTGTCCGAATGAGCCGGGACACGGGGGCGAGGGGCACTCAGCCGAGGAGGAGCGGGTGGGACATTTCGCCCCAGCTCTGTCTCCTTAGCTGGAGGAGGTCCGGGATGCCTGGGTGGCTCAGTCGTTAGCGTCTGCCTTCGGCTCGGGTCATGGTCCCAGGGTCCTGGGGTCGAGCCCCGCATCGGGCTCCCTGCTCAGCGGGAAGCCTGCTTCTCCCTCTCCCTCTACCCCTGCTCATATTCCCTCTTCCGCTGTCTCTCTCTCTCTCTGTCGAATGAAAAATAAAATCTTAAAAAAAAAAAAAGATTGGAGGAGGTCCTCCTCTGCCTAGAAGCCCTCCTGGGTTAACGCTTCCTCTGGGCCCCCATCAGCCCTGCCCTTAGCACAGGGGAACAGGCTCATCTGCTTTCTTTGCTCCACTCTCAGTGCTGGGAAGGGACCGGGGCCCCACTCTTCACTGAGTCTGGGCTTCCGGCCCAGTGCTCTGCACTCGGGGGGTGGGGGGGCTCCCGACGGGTGGCTGCTGACTGCTGGCAGCATGTCCCTGTGGCAGGCGGGAGCCAGAAGGAGGAGTCCCCGCGGGGTAGGGAGGCAAAGGGGCTCCTCTGGTCAGAGGTCTCAGGCTTCACGGCTGAGGAGTCCACATCCCAGCCCAAACCCAGACCCAGACCACCTGGTCCCAGCCCTTGCCCTCTTAGGACAGAGGTTGCCCCACGATGGGCGCAGGTCAGCAGGCCTGGGCTATGGGCATGAGGAGTATGACAGCCACAGGTCCCCGCTCCTGCCAGATCCCACCAGTGTTAGAGAAACCGCCGGGGGCGGGGGCAGTCTGGCTGGAACGCGGGGGCCGCAGGTCATTCTCGAAGCCACCAAATGTTTATGGAGCACCTACTGTGTGCTGGGGGCTGGCGCGTCCAGCCCACAAGGGGAGAAAGACAGCAAGCAAGTGGGACGAGTGCTTGAGGACAAAGGGGAGAGCCTGGGGGCGGGGGGATCTGGGGGAGGCGCCTCCCCAGGGACAAGAAGGAGCAGAGAGGCTGAGTCGGGGGCAGTACCGGCGGGTGGCAGGAAGCTACAAAAGGGTTTGGGGCAGGGTGGGGCCGGCCACCTCCCCAGAGGAGCTCACCAGAGGCTGGGGAGGTGGCTGGAGCTGGCGTGGCAGGGGACAGCCGGAGAGCAAGTCTTAGTGAGCGTGGGAGATGGGGGAGAGTCGAGGAAGGGGCTTGAGGGACGAGCACGCCCACCGCCTGCCCACAGGCTGGTCATCGTGGTGCTCATCGGCGTGAGCGTGGCCTGGATCCCTGTCCTGCAGGACTCCAACAGTGGGCAGCTGTTCATCTACATGCAGTCCGTGACCAGCTCGCTGGCCCCCCCGGTGACCGCCATCTTTGTGCTGGGCATCTTCTGGCCGCGCGCCAACGAGCAGGTGGGTGGGGGATGGGGAGAGCCGGGGCCCACAGATGGGACGCGGCGGGAGGTTGGGGGGGCAGGCTCCGTTCTCTTCCCGCGGACGAGCTATGCCTGGTTCCCGTCCCTGCCCCTCCCCACCTGTGTGTGTGCCTGGCCTCCCCTCCTCGCCGCGCACCTGCCCTGCCTCCTCTTCCCCAGGGGGCCTTCTGGGGCCTCATGGTGGGGCTGGCAGTGGGCGCCACAAGGCTGGTCCTGGAATTCCTGCACCCCGCGCCCCCCTGCGGAGACCCGGACACGAGGCCGGCCATCCTTGGCAGTATCCACTACCTGCACTTTGCCGTCGCTCTCTTCGTGCTCAGTGGAGTCGTGGTGGTGGCCGGGAGCCTGCTGACGCCACCCCCCCACAGGGCTCAGGTGAGCCTGCCCCGGCCCCTGATCGTGACCCCCGACCTTTAACAAACTTTGACTCCGGTTTCCCTCCTGACCCCTGACCCTCTGCGACTCTGGAATTTTCTAGCTCTTGACCCCTGTCCCTTTTTGCACTCAGCTGCTCACTTTCCATCCCTGACCCCTGCCCCTGTCTGGGCCCAGCCCTGTCCTGCCACACCCCCATCCCGATCATTCTCTCCAGATTGAGAACCTTACCTGGTGGACCCTGGCTCGGGATGTGCTCGTGGGAGCCAAAGCAGGTGCGTGGGTGGCCCTAGGCTCTGACCCCGACCCCCACCCCAAGGAGTCCGGGAGGTGGGGGGCACTAGGTATGGCCCTGTGGCCATCATCTGTCTCTCTCCTCCACCCCCCTCCTCCAGGCGATGGCCAAATACCCCAGAAGCACACTTTCTGGGCCCGCATGTGTGGCTTCAATGCCATCTTGCTCATGTGTGTCAATGTCTTCTTCTACGCCTACTTCGCCTGACGCTCGCCGTGCAGGCAGGAAGCCCAAGCCTCTGGAGTCCTCGGGTCCCCCTTGCTTTTGCTAACGAGGACACCAAGGCCCGGAGAGGTGTGGACCCCCCTCACGACTACATGGCCAGTCAGCGTCCGGGGACTGGCTGAGCCAGCAAAGCAGGAGCCCTGGAAAAGCAGGGGGCAATGAACAGAAAGAACGTGATATTTCAAGAATCGCGCCAAGTAGTCCTAACGGCAACGGAAATTAGATATCTGATGAATAGCCTGATACTTGTTTTACTGTTTTTATTTTGAAAACACGGGCCTGGATCAGGAGCAGCTCAGGACTTGAAGGGTCGCTGGCCAGCCCTGGGCAGAGGGCGAGCCTACGGCCCCGTCCCTCGGCTCTTGCCCCCATCCCCATGCTCCCCGCTGCCAGGAGACCTTCCTCTCCCTCCCTCCCCGCTCACTGCCCCTTCCACCACCAGCCTGGCATCCAAAGCGCTTTCTGAGTCCCCCTCACTCGTCCTGCTCCCAAAGGCGCCGAGGCCCCGGACAGGCGCCCCTTGCTACTGCTGCTGGTCGCACATTCGGTGTGGACAGCCAGCCTTTCCTCAAGCCAGGGAACCATTCCAGATGCTGTTAGAACTCCCAGTCCCGCCGCGGCCCTGACTTCCCACCTGGCCTGTAGTTTCCCTAAGTTCCAGGGGCCCCGGTCTGTGCAGAACTTGGACCCCAGCAAATAAGAGTCAGGGCAGGCGGGTCTGCACCAAGTGTCTGCACCCCGGGCCTGCCCCTCGGAGCTTGTCCGTCGTGTCGGGCTCGCAGGAGAGGAGAGGCTCCCTCTGTGTCTTTCATCACTGCCCACCTCCTGTGGGCCTGCAGCACCTCTCCCAAGGGTCCATGGTGGGGCGGGGGTGTGGGACACCCAAGTGGAGCCCCAAGTTTCATGGGGCTGCCGAGAAGTCAGTTTCCACCCAGAGTCAGTCCATGGGTCCAGGTTAAGAGGTGTGCAGCCTCTGTCCTATCCCTCATCACTAAGCTAGCTTCCCAGTAGCTAGCACCCCTCAAGGGGCCATTTGGGGGGGGCAGCCAGGCCCAGCGGATGCTCAGCCCAAGGTCAACCCATCTACCATAAGCATGGTTCCTTGGGCAGAGCCCCCAAATTCCTGCAACGCAGGAGTCCTCAACTCTCCCGGTTGGGGAGGTTGGGGCCATGGATGGTTGGAGGTCGGGGCGGGGGGCCTCTTCTTGCCCCAGGGCACCCTGCAGCTGGTGCCCAATGGGAAGAGGCCAGCGGGAAGCCCCGGGAGCTCACGTTGCCTGGTGGGCACCGAATACCACAGTGGCCCTTGGGCCCCGGGGCCCGTCCCAGTTTGTGCGAAGCAGCGGGTGCCCGGGCCCGGCAGCGAGGAGGCCCACGTTCCAGTCCAAGACTGTGGGACCCGGGGACGGGGCGTCCGCATCATCTCTCCGGAGCTCGGTGTCTGCTGGAAGGACGGTCTGCCGGCTCTGCCCCCGCGCCCGGGCCCCACTCCGGTCACAGCTGCACCGGCTGGACGTAGCTCCGCGGGAAGAAGCCAACGCGTCCGCACAACCGGCCGCGCCACCAGTGGGGGTCCAGGCGCTCCAGGACCTCGATGATGTCCCCGCGGTGGAAGCCGAGCTGTGAGGAGTCCTGGGCCGAGAAGTCAAACTGGGCCTGGGCAAAGCAGGCCTGGGGGGCCTGCGAGGGGAGGAGCTGGTTAGTGGGGAATTTTCAGGAGGCCCCGACAAGGGAAGTGACGGGCTGCGGGTGGAGGAGGGCAGAATTGAACTTGAACTCGCTCCTCACTCCAAATCCAGGTAGATGGCCACCCCACCCCGTGAGCCCCCAGCTGCCTGCCCCTAAATGTCTGCAGCGTGGAGACTGTGTCTACACAGAGCCGCGGGACTGTCTGGGCGGCAGGAACAGGCCCTATAAACCGTAAAGAGCCGCGGAGCTGAGAACAGAGTTGACTGCGCTTGCCCTTGACCGGGCTTGGGAGACGATGTCGCCCAGGGCGGCTCCCAGCTCTCAGGCCTGGGTTCCTGTCCTATCTATACCCCAAGGCGACCTGCCCTTGTGGGACTCAGTTTCCCCAACCTGCAAATAGCAGCGGGACAAAGCTCTCTGCAGGCACGTCGGCCCGGCGCCGTGACGATTACACCCAGTGTCCCAGCCCTGCCTGCGCCACCAGGATCTCTGTCCTGAGCCTGCGGGATCTCATCCGGATAGGTGATAGGATCAGCAGACAGGCTCTAATTAGCGGTTCTCGGCCCAGGAAGGAGGAGGTGGCAGCATGGGTCCTAGGGGACTGAGCCAGCTCCGGAGTGATCCCACAGGGTGGGTGACCCCAGGGCCCAGGCTGGAGGAAAGCAGTGGGCGTGGGGAACCCTCAGGCAGCAGCCCCCCCCAATCCCTCCCACCCCCACCCCCCACTCTATCCTGATTCCCTCGCATTCTCCAAAGGCAGATCCGGCCCAGGCAGTAGAGGGGAGAGGATGGAGGTCGGGGACAGAGTCCTAGCAGGGGATAAGTTTGCTAAGACTGCGCACTCACAGCTAACCCAACCCCCATGGGCAGGCTGAGGAGGCCAAACAAGCTGGGGGCACGGAGAGGGCACTAATGAGGGTCTCCCAAGGCACCCTTTGACTCTCCTGGCACATGAGACCCTAGGGCTCATTCTCTTGGACAGCGGGGAAACTGAGGCCCAGCTGAGGACTGAACTGGCCCTGAGGTCACAGTGGTGGGGGTCTAGGAACAGGCAGGACTAGAGCCTCTCTGGCGCAGCCCGGCAGCCCGGCCCCAGGACTTGCTCTCTGCTCACGTGGGCGGTCCTAGGGTCCCGACCTCTAGCCCCAGGCCCTGCCGACACCCCGCTCCCAAAGAAAACAGCACTTGTCGAGGCTAATAACCCCGTCGGCTGCTGTCATCATTCTAATCACACCCTGAGCCCGGCCAGCACGTCGCCCACGAACGTTCCTCACACTGCCCCCACCCCACCCAAGGCCAGCTCCTGGGGGCAGAAACTGGGACAGAGCCGACCCCGCAGGTGGTCTTGGGGGAGCCGCAGCTTCTTCACCCGTACAATGGCGACGATGAGGCCCCCCGCGGATTCAGGAGGGTCCGCAGGGTGTCAGGACCCTCATGCATTCAGAAGGCCACGCACGGCTCCGGGAGCTGAGTACAAGCCAGACACGGGGTGCCCCCTGCAATGCCCACTCTGTTCCTTCCCTTTCTTTCCCTCCGCGTTCCCACCCTTACTTGTCCTCCCGCGGCGCCCCCAGAATAGGACTTTAGAGCCTGGTCTGGCCCCCTCCCCGCACGCGCTGGGGGCTGCGGGGGGGGGGAGGGGGGGGGGAAAGGAAGGGAGGCCACGCCCCCGCCCCGCCCCAGCAGGTGTCTCCGCCCCTGTGGAGAGGCTCCCGAGGGGCCGCCCCCCTACCTTGAGCAGGGGCTCCTCGTCCCGCAGGAAGACCTGCCGCTGCTTGGCGATGGTGGTGGTGCGGTAGAAATCCACCAGCTCATTCAGGGAGTTGAACTTCTCTTCCCACAGGAAGTACTTGCCCGAGGCCTCGCGCAGTACCTTGAAATGCTGCACCTGGTCGCCGTAGCTGGGGGAGAAGAGCCACCTGAGCGGGGACCCACGGTCCCCGGTGGGGGGGGTCCCTGCCCGCACAGCCCCCGGGGCCTCCCTCCGCACCCCCTGCGGGAAGCTGGCCGCTCTGGCTCCCGGGGACACACCTGCGGGCGGGAGAAGGGGCAGGGCCGGGAGGGCAGGGCCCGGGTCCGCTGACCCCGCCGGATGGGAGACCTGGTGAATGCCCCCCGCCCCCGCCCCGGGCGGTGGGGTACAGAATTAAGGGTGTGGGTGCTGGAACAGGCCCCTTGGCTGCTGTGTGACCTTGGGCAAATCACTGAACTTCTCTAAACCTCAGCTTCTTCATAATGGTAGCTCCTCCCTTCTGGATAAGTGTTCAGAATATGCTGCTCATGGTTAATTGGCAACTCTAAATGGGTTCCTCTGAGAGAGAGGTGGTCAGACAGCTCCTCCTCTCCCCCAGCTGTGACATTCTCCCCCATCCCTCTCCCGGGCCTCCAAGTCTCCCGTGAGGAATGAGTCCTAAGACCACCCTGACTCAGACAAAGCCTGCCCGCATATCGGGTGCTTCTTGTCTCCTCCTGCCCCCTACCTCAAGAACCATCTATGGCTCCCGGTTGCCCTCCGGATAAAATCTTAACACCTCTGACTCAAGATCTGGCTCTGGTTATGTGCCCAGCCTCATTTCCTTCATACACTTCATACACTCTCTTCCCACATGCCTCATGTCCCATGCCAGGACAGGCCATGACGGATTGGGAGGGGAGATGGTGCCGGCACGGGTTTCGACAAGGGGCAGCACAAACCATTGTGATTCCCCTCGCTGCTGCAGAGGTGGCGGAAACCCGCCACATGGTCCCGGAGGTGCAAATCGGGCCTTTGTACAGTGGGGAAACTGAGGCTCCGAGTGCAAACCGTGACCTTCCCAGGGTCACACGGCAGCAGAGCCAGAGCTGGGGCCTCACGTCAAGTGTCATTCTAGCACGCTCCCCTGTTGGTTCTCATCGTATAACAATAGGAATAATAATTACTCCAATTGTGGTATTGATAATGTCCCAGATCTTGTCATCCCAAATCCGGGACTACTCCCTGGGCTGTGGTTCCCAGGAGGCGTTCCCTCTCTCAGCCTCTGTGCCTGGCCAAATCGCAGTCATCCTTCCTGTCTCTGGTCCGCTCCCCTCGGCCTCAGCATCCTCACCTGCCCAAGGAAGGGGCGAGGGGTAGACTGCCAGCAGCTGCGGGGACAACACGGAAGAACCCCGGCTCCCCCGCAAGAAGAAGCCAGTTTAGGGAGCTGAGAGCCCAGGAAGCCTGGAGCCTGTGGGCGTGGCCACGCATGTGTGCTGGGGACACAGGCGGGCGCTGGCCCCTCGGCCACCTGAGCCACAGGCTGTGCTCTCATTTTGTACAAAACTAAGTGAGAACCAAACAATGGTCTGGAGACTTGATAGTAAAAAGGCAAAAACGCCTCTTGGGTTCTAAATTTAAATCGTGTTTTGTAAGCCGGGGTTTGCCCGCAGCCCGGGTTCCTCCAGGCCCACATTCCAGGGTCTTGTAGGGCCCGAACGGGAGCGGGGTACCGTCACCCGCAGCCCCCCAGGCCTCCCGCTGTTTCATCCCTGCCCGCCGTTCACCTCCTCCACCCGTCAGCCCTGGAGCTGGTGTGCTGCTTTGTTAAAGGTTTAAGATTAAAGACTGAAGACAAAGAATTGTTTGAGGTGTGTGTGTTTGGGGGGAAGATGGGGGCGAGGGGGAGGTGCAAAGTGGGATGCCCCCACCTTCCCATGTGAAGGGGTCCAAACCACACAGTACCCCTCTCTCTCCACTCAAACATATCTCTTCTCCAGGCCTTTGCATACATGATTTTCTCCAAATTCTTCTCCAGTTGAACTCCTACTCATACTTCAAAGCCCAGGTAAAATGGCCCAACTCAGTCAGAGGCAGAGGTCTCCTTGGGTTCCTCAGCCCCTCATTCAGCCTTCTTCTTCCAACCCACTGCTCTTAATGGCTTGCACAGAAAAGGTAGGGAGGCAGAACCAGGCCCTGAGGGTCTAGCTGAGTTGGGAGAGGCTGGACTCGGGGAGTGGAGCGTCAGGGCCCAAGGCGTAAGTGCTCATCAGGGTGGTTTGTTCCTGAAAACCCTCTCCTGTTCACTCTGAGCTGCGATTCCAGCCCTCCAGGGGTCCTGGCCTTGAAATAGACCCGACCCCCTAAGACGTGTCCAGATCTCAGGGCAGCTTAGCCCCAAAGGGAGCCATTTCCCCCGCCCCGGGAGGCTCTGGGACCAGGTGGAGCAAAGATCCCAAATCTGAGACAAAGCCGCTCATGTGCTGTCAGCAAAGCATTGTTCCCAGGTGACTAAGCGGCTACCGCTGTGAGCCAGGGGACATATAGGTCCGTGTTCCCGGGACGAACTAGGGCGGGCAGGCAGAGGGCCCTGTCTGGCCTGCCTCAGCCTCCCAGAGGCCACTCACTTTCCTTAGGGCACCTCTGAGCCCGATGGCTCCCAAGTGCCCTGTCCCAGCAAGATCGGGGCGGCCCCAGCCCCTAGACTTTGGCGGGGGTACACGGAGAGCAGTGTCTCTCAACCAAAGGCGGCGCAAGTGAGAAGCCAGGAAACCAGGGACCCTGAGGACGCGGTGTCTGGACCCCCTGGGGCAGAGGCAGAAAGCTCTGACTCCAGCGGTCCCCAGGGAGGAGCCCGGGGTATGGGTGGCCCCTCCCCTCTGGGTAAGGGGGCAGAGAAGTGAGTGGTAGGTTTATGAACGAGATCTCAACACCCAAGTGACCGCCTGGAAAGTTAGCCAGAAGGAAGTATTCCCTGATCACAAAGGAGGATCAGCGAGTAGAGAACCGGAGATGAGACAGGAAAGGGGCAAGGGACCCGGGACTTCTAGAACCTTCCAATCTGAGAATTGGAGAATTCTCAAACTGGGAAGCTTGCATGGTCCAGCCCCCTCGCCTGTGTGTGGTACAAAGCAGGTGCTCAGTAAATGGCAGGCCTTGTCCCTTCTCCCACCTGGTCCCAGCTTCCTGTCCTACGGGGAGGAGAGTGGGGCCGGGAGAGGAGAGAGGCCTGCCCGCAGCCAGGGGCGGCCGTGCTGGTGATACGGCGCCGCCTGGAAGCCGGGTGGGGCCCCTGCTGATCAGTGACCGCCCCTGTCTGAGGCCAAGCAGGGCCATCTCCAGCGGACGACCCTAAGGATTCAGCATCCAGGGCAGCCGCCACCCCCACCCCCCGTGCTCTCTCTCCAGCCAGCCCATCTGCTGGCCTCATGGGGCCCCTGCTTGTGATCCCCCCAGGAGTGCCGTCCCTTCCCTCTGCCTGGTCTGGGCCTTAGCCATCCTTCAAGGCGGGTGGTCTGAGAGCCCCTTAGATCCTCTGTGGGCTCTCCAGACCTCAAACCCTCCCCCCGAGGCCCCGGGGAGCTGCGGGGCACAGAGGGGGACCCGTGTCTGTGTCCAGATAACCCTTGACGCCCAGCCGGGTGAGTCTCTGTGTGTGACCCCCATAGTCACCTACCCAGGGGGCAGAGGGGCAGGGCCTGGCCTCTGGGCTGTCACAAAAGCCCCAAGGACCAAGTGAGGCCTGATGTTAACAGAAGCCTGTCCTGCCCAGCAGGTTTTTCTGGCCTGATGGCGGCAGCCGCAGCAGCTAAGGGGACAGTAACAATTCAGGGAGGATAAAGAAGGCTGGGGTAAGGTCAGGAGCCCCAGGACTGCCCCAGCTAGGGCCCCTGGTGGGCACTCCTGGGCAGAGGCCTTTGTGCTAACTGTCCACGGGCTGATCTCCATGAGGCATGGCCCTTTCAGCCTCCGTTTTCCCACCTGTGACAAGGGCAGGGGTGGAATACTTGGGACTGTAGCAGGTGTGAAATAGGATCACATGACCTTGCCCAGGACCCGCGGGTCTTTGGGGCTCAAGAAAGGAGGATGGAAGGTCTGCCCAGGCACAGAAGGTCAATGGGCACTTGCTCTGCTCTTCCTTGCTGTGTGACCTTGGGTAAGTTACTGCACCTCTCTGAGCTTCAGTTTCCTGCCAACCCGGCTTCTGGGTATGGCTTCCCCTCCCTCTCAGTCTTTGCCTGCCTAATGGAGCGCCCTCCACCTTCTGCCACTTCCTCTGTCCTGCTTCATTTCCCCAAGAGCCTTTATTATCTCCCAAGATTTCCTATAATCTGCTAATTGTTTCTTGTCTGTCATCCCTGTGGAAACGAGTGCCTGAAGGACAGGGAGCTTGGTCCTATTTTGTTCATGGCTGCATCCTCAGCACCTGGGACGAGGTCTGGTGCAGAGTAGGTACTCCGTGGCCAGAGCAAACACGTGGCCAGAGCAAACACGTGGCCAGAGCAAACACGTGG
>CM052891.1:42999989-43019414 GCA_028534135.1 Potos flavus
TCCCTCCTGGTCAAACTTGTTGCTATCCAAACCCACCCCTCACTGTCCCAACTCCGGACCTTTGCACATGCTGGTCCCTGTGCCTGCATACCCTCTCCTCTCTTTGTGCACCAAACTCCTACTCAGGCTTCAGGGTCCAGCTCAGATGTCGCCTCCTTCGCCAGGTGTCCCTTGTCGCTAAATTCCTCCTATTTATTCATTCATCATGGAGACCCCTGGGCCGGGCCGTGTCTACTTTTCCACCATGCTCCTTGGTTTGACTCCTTTCCCTGTTCTGCTCAGTCACACACACACACAGTGGGTTGAGATGTTTGGGTCCTAAGCTGCGCATGTGCACAGGCCGGGCTGCATTTACAGAGAAACGCCAGAAGAGGGCAGTGCACAAGGTCTTAATGCTGGAAGTTCAGGCAGTGTGATCTGTTAGCAGAGGAGGGAGGGGGGATTAGGGGGGCTGTTGGGGGCTGGTTGGAAGGGCCACCACCTTCCCTCAGCTCGGGCTGCAGAATTATCCCAGTGAGTCCCATGTGCCCCTGCTTTGCTGGGTGATCTTGGACTTTGGAACTGATTCCCGGAGGCACCTGTAGCTGGCCCAGCCTGCCTGGTGGGCTCCATTCCCAGAGGACCATGCCCTTGGACAGCCAGCACATGGAAAATTGCCATTTTCTCCTTTTGCAGGGACCCCAGAGGGAAGTAGGGGCTGGGCTGTGGAGGTGGGAAGGTGATGGGGGAGCGGGAGGGGGAGGGGGGCACTCCGGGCATCCACAACCATGGGCGGGGGTGGGGTCAGGACTAAGAACTCTCAGCATCTCTCACACACGTGCACACTGATGGTGCTCCCATTTTTAAGATGGGGAAATAGAGGCTCAACTAGGGCCAGAGCCATTCCCATCCCCTCGGGTAACCAGCCTGTTCCCCGAGGGGGACTTTGGGGGGAGGGAAGAGAAAGGAGCCCACAGCTGTCTGCAGAGCTTGGAGGGGATCAGGTAAGTGCTGTGACCTCTCATGATATTGGATCATTTTTACAACCCCTCCCCAGCAGCCTTCCTGACCACAGCAGTCCGCCCCACACGGGCGCCCCCAGGCCCAGACGGGGAGCTCACCACCGCGCAGAGCTCCAGTGTGCAAATCGCACTCCACCATCCAAACGGAAATGGACCAGCCAACATCGCACTGGTCACAGAGCTCACCCCAGGTCTGGAAGAGCCTGGAAGGCACCAACCTACCTCCTCGCCCCCAGGCCCTGCATTAACCATCAAAGGGGTCCCGTGTTCATGCATCCTTTGGACAATCAAGCCATCAGCTGCGAACCAGCCCCGTCCTAGGAAAACAGCCTCTTGGCAGCCACACCGCCAAGCTCCAGAGACCAGCCCCTGTGCCCCCTTCCAGCTGCAAGCCTGCCGCCCCAAAACTGCTGTCCATGACAGTGAGTGCCTCCTCCATGCAGGCTCTGTACCCACTGCCCACAGAGACCCAATATGGCTGCTGGCCCTGACGTCACAGATCCACGGCACTCCCTGATCCGCCCACTTTTCATGCCTTCAGCCCCCACCAGAGTCCCAGATACCATCACCTCCTGCCTGGCTCCTCACTAGCCAACCATCCTTCCTCCTTGCAGCAGCCAGAGGGATCTGCTGAGAAATGGAAGCCAATCACATCTCCCTCTGCTCCAGAACCTCCGTGGCTCCCTATTGCTCTGAGGGAAAACACCACCTCCTTGTCAGGATCTGTCAGCCCCATCGTTTTGATCGTATCCCCCACCTCTCTCCACCTGGCTTCTCTGCTCCAATCACACCACCTCCTGTGGATGCCAAAATGCCCCCAGTGCCTCCTGCCCCAGGGCCTTTGCATTTGCTGTTCTGTCTGCCTAGAAGTCTCCTCCCAGGTCCTCATTCCCAGAGACCTGGGCGGCCTCCGCTTCCAGGTTCAGATCTTTGTTCAAATGCCACCTCCTCAGAGCGGCCGTCTCTGACCACCTTGACTCCTGCTGGATGCCTTTGCTTCCTTGCTCACTGTCTCCCCCACTAGGACAGAAATCCATAAGGGCAGTTGTCACTGTCATTTCCCCAGCATCTAGAATAGCCTGGTCGATGACATGAAGCTTAATAAATAGTCCGTGAATTTCTGCCTCTACACCCTACTGTTCCAGACACCGAGAACAGGAAAGACAGAGACAGACACCTTCCCCCTACTGACTCCCATTCCTGTTTTCTACCTTCCAGCCTGGGTTCCTCCGTTTCCCCAGTTGTGGCCCTTGAGATTGAGTTCCACACCGCACAGAGGCTGTCCCGTCACGCCTGAGGGGCCACCCATCACAAAGCCACCCCCTCTCACACGGCCACCCCGCTTCTCCGCCGGGCACTATGCTCATCGCTCTACATCTATTGACTCAAAAAATATATACATTGACTCATGTATTCCTTGTCATGCCTCATTTCACATCAGAGGAAATAGGCACAGAGAGGTTAAGCGACTTGCCCAAGGTCACACAGCCAGGAAGTGGCAGAATGAGAATACGGACCCAAGCCATGGGACCCCACCCCCCTCCCCGGGGTGCATGTCATTCCCCGACAGGCCCCTGCTTCCAGGCTCGGGCTGCCCCTCCGTCAAGGATGCCACTCCCTCCCCCTTGGTCTGGGAGCCCATGTCCTGTGCTTCCAGGGTCAACTCCCATGCTGCCTCCCTGCCCACCCTTCTCTGCACCCCCCCGGGGGTCAGAACTCACTTCACAGAGACCGAGAACTCCCCTGGGGAGCTCTCACTCTCCCGGATCAGGAAGGCTCCCAGGTGGTTCCGCTTCATCAGAATCTCTTCGGCCAGCTGCCGGGAAATCCTGCCCGAGTACCACCTGCAGAGAGAGGGGACGGGTGAGGGCAGTGGGAAGGCCAGGCTGCCCCCTTCCCGGTGTGCACAGCAGTCCCGAGACACAAGAAGTACGATCGCACCCATTTCACAGATGAGGAAGCTGAGGCACAGAGAGGCAAAGCGACAAGCCCAAGGTCACACCCTGCGGCAGGCGGGACCTGCGACCCAATCCCTGCATTTTGGCTCCCAAGCCTGAGCCTTTCCCACCATGCCAGGCAAACGTCCCCTTAGGAAAAGAGAGAAATCGAACCTTAGTGAACCTCCACCCAGCCAACCCCAGCTGAACTCTTCTGTTTTAGATAATAGAGTCTTAAAAGTGAAAAAAACATACAAACGGATGACAAAAGCAATAGCACCTTTGGTCTGATGAGGAAGGATCTCTCCCTGCACCCATTTCACAGATGCACAGACGGAGGCCACATGGATTTTTTTCTCCCAGATACAAGTCCCTTCTCTGGCTGACCACACAGAACTGGGAATGCAGAAGCGCCTGGCAAATGCTTAGAGTCTTGCAAGACCCCCTGCTCTCCCCCTACCCTTTGCCCCAACCCCAGTGACTGGGGGCAAAAGGCCGGGACTCAGCTTCTCCGCCAATCCAGCCCATCTTGCTGTGTGGCCCAGGCAAGCCCCCAGCCTCTGTGGGCCTTGCTGCCCCTCGCAGCGTCCAGGTGGTCTCCGACTGGACCCTTTATTGTGCAGATGGGGAAACCGAGGCTCAGAGCAGCCAGCGTCTCATGGGGGCACCATGGCCAACCAGGGGCGGGGTCTGGAGACTCCGTTCCTTGTAAAGCTTCCCTTCCCTCTTTCAGCGAATGTTTCCTGCGTCTGAGCTTGGCACCAGGGGCGGATGTGAGGTGGGACTTTTCCTGCTGTCTCAGGATGTTGCCGAGCCCTGCAAGCCCAGGGCAGGGGCGACAGGTGCAGCGAGCACCCCGCGGGTTCCTGCCCTGTCCCCTCTCCCCACGGTGTCGCCTGCCAAATCCAGAACACTGTCAAGTGATGACCGAGGGGCGCAGGTGGGTAACATTCAGCTCCCCTGCCCCCCCCCCATGGAACATTCTGGGGAGACTGCGCTCTCTCCCCGCCCTCCCCAGTGCCTGTCGCCGCCAGCAGCAGCTGTGCTGCTAACACACCCCTAATGGCCGGCTCCTTCCCTGGCCACTTCCCACTCCGAAATAAAGTCCTGTTCTCCCGCTGCGTCTCAGGCCCTGATTCTGGGAGCTGACACCCAGAAGTGGGGACCCCGGAGCCCATCTCACGACAGATTTCCTGGGAGGAGAGGTGGTGAAAGATGGCTGCTGAGTGTGGGGGCTCGAGGCCACCGTCTGGAAAGCTCAGCCCAGCTCCCTGGAGTTCGGGAGGCCTGGAGGGAGGCTTGCAGGGCCAAGGCTGAGCTGGGGGCCCGGGGAAGGAGCTCCTCCGCCCGGAAGCCCCCAGCAGGACACAGGTGTGGGTGCCGTGAAGGAGCAGGGGCCCAGTGGGGCCCCGAGTGGGTGTTTCCTGAGGGCCTGGGTATCTCCAAAGAACCCACAAAACCCCACAAGAGGCATCAGTGTGTGGGCGCCCGTCACCCTCAAAGGCTTTTGCAACCACACCCTCCGAGGCGGCCAGCCCTGCCCCCATCGGAACAAGGCAGGGCTGGTCCTCAGGTGGCTGGAAGGACAAAGAGCAGGAGCGACACTTCCCAGAGCCCCCGGAGCCCGGCTCTCTCCGCCATGCCAGCGCCGGCTCTTCTTGGGGCCACCTCATAACCTCCCCCATTTCACTGATGTGGAAACTGAGGCCCTGAGAAGGGCAGGGATCCCTGAAAGGTTGCCCAGCCAGTCCCTGGCCTCGAGCCCTCCCCCAGGGCTACCCCCTCCCCATGTCTGGTGGGCACAACCCGGGGGAGGGGAGCCCACAGCACAGGGGTGCAAATCCCATGCGGACTCCTGCCGGCTGTGTGTGCCTGGACGCGCCATTCAACCTCTCTGTGCCGCTGTCTCCTTGTCCGTGAGACGGCGATGGTGGCACCCGGCTTGCAGCGCCCCTGGGAGACTGGGGACCCCGATGAACTAGCTCACGCCCCTCCCCCCGCAGCACTCCCTCAGGCCCCTTCCTGGCAAACTTCTACTCTAACTCCCAGGCCCAGCGAACCGTGCCCTTCTTCTGGGAAGCCCTCCCTGCCTCCCACTGGTGCACCGATAGGTGGGTGTCTCTGGGGCCCCTGGTCTGCATCACGGCTCCCCCACGGGCTCCCTGGCCAGGCAGGGGAGACAGTGGGTCCTCAGGGAAGGAGCAGGGCTGGTGTAGGCCGAGGGAGGCCTTCTGGGACCCCGGCCCTCCCCCTCACTGCCCCACACCCTGTGGCCTGATGGGCCGAGTCAGATGCAGAGCTGGAGATCCCCCCCTGCTATTTTGGGGCTCTGGGCAGGTGCTGAGGTTAACCCAGAAGGCACCCGGGCATGGCCTCCAACAGGTTGGTCGGGGGCCTGAGCCCTGTCCCTGCTCCATCCCAGACACCAGTGACCAGAATTGATCTCAGGGACCCTCAGGGCATCGGACACCGGGACCCTCCACGGCTTCCAACGGGCGGAGTCTCGTCTCAACCCCCATCGGCGCCCAGAGGCCTGGCCTTTGTCCTGACATCTGCTCAAGGCTTCCCAGCAGCTTTGGGCCTTCTGGGTTTCCGGCCTCGGCCGGGACATTTCCTGCCCCTGGAAACATCAGGCCTCCCTGACCCCCCGGCCCGCGGGGGTCACTCCCGCCTGTGGTTGCTCCCCGCGGCACCTGGCATCTCTCCGTGTCGCTACCCTCATTCCATCCCTTTAATGACAGTAAGACTGTAAAAGGCCAGAGGGGCAGACCCCTGTCCCCTGTCACGCGGTGGGTTCGGGGGGCCGCTGCGGGGCCTGGATCTGGGAGCTGCAGCCCAGCACGGGGGCTGGGGGCGGTGGCCTCTGTGTGCAAGGCCCCGGGATGCCTGGAGCCCAGGCGGGGGAGTAGCCGGGGACCCGGGTGGGATGGGGCTTCCCCAGCACAGGAAGCTGGAGGCGGGGGCAGCTTTGGAAATAACTCGAAGACAGATGAAGAGGAAACACCCCCCAGGCCCCGCCCCTGGCGCTGCGCCTCCCGCCCCTTCCCCCCCACAGTCACACACACCTCATGGCCTCCGGTCTGTCCGCCCCAGCCGACACGTCCCGGTCACGGTCCTCCACATCCGACTGAGTCCCTCCCCCGCTCAGCCGTCTCCGCGTTCCCCACCACCCCACGCCCACCATTCAAGGCCCTCCTGGTGGTCCACTGCCATGGGTTCTCCCTCATCGTCCTCCCTGTCCCCTCTCCCAGGAGTGCCTCTCTCCTTTTCTACCTGACTAACTCCTATGCACCCTTCAAAACCTCATTTGTTGCTACCTCTTCTGAGAAGCCTTCCCCAGTGACCTCGGGGCTGATTGCCTTCCCACCTTGTACTTTCTTTATGTTCCGTCTCTCCCCCGGGATGGGACTGTTCCGACCCCAGCCCTTCTCATGTGTCTCCAGCACCCAGCTCCCCCCGCCCCCCCACAAACCCCCCTGGGGCTGCAGCTAGTGTTTGATGAATGACTGAGTGAGAGGCCACCTCCGTCACCATCTCAAGCGGGTCCAGTTGGTTTTTCCATAGGTTCTTGGCCACTGGGGCCTGTTCTGGGACCGGGCTCTGCCCCATTCCCAGGGTGCCAGGATGGGATGCCACCTGCTGTGAGCCTGATGGGGGCTCCCTGGGCCCCACACGTGACTCCTACTCTGCCCCAGTCCCAGGATGTTGGTCTGCTCGGCTAGTGTTCAGCTCGCCTCATAACCCCAAAGGCAGGGCCCATGGGATCTGCTTCTCGCCCCTGCCGCCCGTCACCCTTCCCTTGTCCCCCTCACTCCTCATCCTCACACAGGCTGAGCCAGCCTCTTAGAGAGAGCTCTAGAATCCTCTGCAGATCGAAGCCTCGGGCCTCCTTGTGTTACAGATAGGGAAACTGAGGACCAGAGCGACCACAGGGCAGCCAGCGGCCCAGCCAGCCCAGAGCCCCAGGGCCTTGTCCCTCCAGCACCGTCCTGGATGTTCCCCGGTGTCGCAGATCCTCAGTGTTGTGGCCTGGACCGGCCCTGACTCTGCCACCGTTTGGCCCTCCCATCTCTGTCCCCTGCCCCCGCTCAGGGTAGGGACAGGGGGCCCCAGGCTGGCGAGCAGAAGCGGGGGCGAGGAGTCCCCGTGCCTAAAGGGCGCGCCGGGCCCCGAGCTTTTCAGGCAGCTCAGCTCAGCCTGGGCCAGGCCAGGTGGGGACACTGGGCTGCAGGGGCTGGGGTGGGGGAGCCCCGAGGATAGGGGTGTAGCCACTCACGGGTGGGGCTTGACGCGGATGTAGTTCTTGGGAATAAAGCCCTCAGCGCCTCGGAGCTCAGCCTTGTACCAATTCTGGTCATCTTCCATGTTCAGGATCTGCGGGCAGGAGAGACACGGTCACTCGGTCCCCAAAGAGGGACAGCTGCCACCTGGCTGAGGTCTCGTTGTTCACGGACCCCAGGTAGGGGGTCCCAGGACCCGTTTCATGGAGGAGGGCCGGGGACCTGCCCAAGATCACAAGGGCCGAGTCTGATGTCACAGGCTTTCAGGCCCCTGACGGCCTGTCCCAGGAGGGTCACAGACTCCCCAGGCTCGACAGTTGGGGACCCAGAGGAGGTATTGGTCAGTGGATTGAACTTTGAGGGGCCGGAGCTGGGCTGTCAGGATCTGCCCCCCAGACTCCCAGCAGACCGGTCTTGGGGGGCAGATCCGGGGTGCCTCAGTTCCCAAGCTGTCCCCCTGAGCATGGGGACCCCACATCATCTGTAAACCTCGCACTGAGCCACGGGTGGAGGTCGGAGGTCCCCCCAGGAGGTCGGGGAGCCCCAGCCCGAGCTCCTGGTGGTTCACCGGGGGATCACTTGCCTTTAAACAGCCCTTATAATCTGAGTTCAGGGGTGTCATTTCGGGGCGGTGGGGATTCAGGCACCAGGGAGCAAACAAGGGAGGCCTCTGGGCTAAGACGAGGCTGCGGCCCGGCCCACTCAGGTCACATGGGCCCCTTGTCCATGGCGTGAGGGCTCCGCAGCCCCACAGGTGGGCCGGAGGAACTGAAACAGCTGAGTGGGGGTGGGCATTGCAGGGCTGAGTGACCAAGCGGCCGCAGGGAGGAACGGGCCGGGCCTGGGGAGTGTGTACAGCATGAACCCTGGGGCTCCTTCCTCCTTCCCCTGGGCCAGCCTCCCATCATCGAAGGCTGTTTCACAGATGAGGCTCGCGAGGCCCAGAGGAGGCAGAGCCCGTACGGCGAGCCCAGACCCTGGGGTCTGGGGTTCTTGGCTCAGCTGCTCTAGGGGAGACCACGGCCCACGGGTTTTTAACCCCACCCCACCCCCACTTGTGTCCGGACCCGAGGCCAGGGAAACATCTCTCCTGTCGGTCTTGGAACAGGTGTCAACATTGGCTCGATCCTAGTGGGTATTTGTCGAGGGAAAGAAAAAAAATCAGATACACAACAGCATCCCAAGGAGAGGGCATTGGAGGAGCAAAGGCCCGGGGGCAGGCTGACGCAAAGCCATCAACTTAGTTCAGTTTTGCCGGGAAGAGCTGAGATTTGCTCCCTTGGGCCC
Source organism: Potos flavus (assembly GCA_028534135.1). Taxonomy (NCBI): domain Eukaryota; kingdom Metazoa; phylum Chordata; class Mammalia; order Carnivora; family Procyonidae; genus Potos; species Potos flavus. The sequence goes on from CM052891.1 coordinate 43,008,495, forward strand.
AGGCCTTGCAGGCAGGCACCCCCTTATCTGTCTGCCAGGCCCCACTGAGCTCCTTCCTTCCTGACTCTGCAGCCTGGGCAAAGTCAACAGCCCCGGCGGGGGGAAGGAGGGGGACGGAAACAGGTGGCTGACTCAGGACAACTTTTGCTGAAAACAAAACAAAACAATTCCCCCAACTTAATAGGACACTTAAAACCTGTCAGCTGCCTTCCATGGACACGGGTTCAAGGACGATGCCCGGGAACCTGGGGGCTACCCCACTCTGTCGGCTTCTGACTCTCTCCATAGTCCTGGCCTCAGTTTCTTCATCTGTGAAACGGGCACATTCATGGCCTATGCTGAAATCGGCGCTGTCTTGGAACTACGAAGTCTGGTATAGCCATGTGAATGTCCTATCTCGAATAGAATCTTTGTTTTGTTTTATTTTGTTTCGTTTTCCTGCCATCTCCGCTCCGAGGACCCAGAAATGTTCTCATTGGTTACATGAACTGAATTCTTTTCTTTTTTTTTTAAGATGGTATTTATTTATTTGACAGAGAGACAGAGAGAAAGAGAGCACAAGCAGGGGGAGCAGCAGGCAGAGGGAGAGGGAGAAGCAGACTGCCCGCGGAGCAGAGCCCGAGGTGGGGCTCGATGCCAGGACTCTAGGATCATAACCTGAGCCGAAAGCAGATGCTTAAACGACTGAGCCACCCAGGCGCCCCAGGAGCTGAATTCTTAATGTTCACACGGTTCAAAAGCTATAGACCCCCTGAGACATGAGAATCCGCACAAAGGAGAGGGACCAGCTCCCGCCTGGTGAAATCCACACCTTGGGCTGCCCCCAAGCCTTTGCTCCCACCGTGCCCTCCACCCGGGAGGCCGTCCTACCCCCGTGTTCCCTGGCCAGGGCATTTGCATCTCAGCTATGCCCTGAGCACCGACGGTGTGCCAAACACCGTGCAAAGTCCTGGGGAGCCAGCAGGGAACAAGGAGCTTCCACGGTGGTGGGCAGAGGCAAATAATAAAGAAGGAAGGAAACCAGTTAACAGGTAATGAATGTAGTGGCAAGTGCTTGGAAATTGATGGAGGATGCCTGGTGGAGGGCTGGGGACTGCCAACAGGGGGCAGATGCGGTGGTCGAGAAAGTCCTCTCTGAGGACCCCATATGTGAACTGAGGCCCAAGTTACAGGACGGAACCGGCTGTGAGAAGATGTGTGGGGAAGTGTCCGAGGCAGACGGGACAGCCAGTGCAAAGGCCCTGAGGTGAGAGCTGTTCTCAGAACAGGGAGGAGGCGGGTGTGCCTGGAGTTGAGACCGGAGGGCAGCGCTGTGTGGTGAAGTGAGGAAGGCCGGCAGGGCGAGAGGATGGAGGTCTCCTAGGCCCCGGGAAGCAGGTGAGATCTTACTTTAAAAGCCAAGAGAAGCCATGGAGGAGCATCAGGGGAGGCTCGGGCTCTGAGTCATGGCTGCGTGGGGGCACGGGCACGGCTGGGGGTGGGGGCGGCGGGGAGCTTCGGCACTGAGCCAGCTGGGAGCCGGGGTGGCCCCGACGGGGCGGCCAGCGCGGGTGGGGTGTGGAGAAGTGGTCAGGGTCGGGAGAGGTGTCGGCAGAGTCGCTGACGGGACTCAGCGACGGGCCGGGCACGAGCCGGGTGAGAAGCAGCCAGGACAAGTCCGGGGGTTGGCACCTGCAATGGCGGCCATCAGTTGCCATGGGAACGGCTGTGGGGGTGGGGAGCAGGTTGGGGCCTCAGGGTCCACTGCCCCGGATCAGAGGTGCCATTGACCTTCCCTCTGGAGATGCCAAGGAGGCTGTGGGCTCCCTGAGTCTGGGTCCCGGAGGCCAGGTCATCCACGGAGAGATGGGGGGGCCACTACCCACCTCCGTCCTCCAGCTGGGAGCAATGGGGTACTGTCCCCCCAGAGGTGCCTAGTCTGACAGGGAGGACGTTTTGTCCCACAGCCATTTGCCCATTGGGGGCCATTTGTCCAGAGTGGGTGCATCTGCCACCGAGGCTTCGTCCAAGACCAGAGCTCAGATTTATTGATCCCCGGAGGGCTCCCCTGGGCCGGGATCCGCCAGCGGGCACTGCTGTGACAGGGTCTGGCCTACAGGGGGCGCGCGGGAAACCCTCGCTGGAAGAGTGAATGGGATGGCTCTAGGAGGAACCGCCCCCCCTGCCCCGCACCCCCAGCCCAGCCCAGCCAGGTAAAGAAGGGCCAGCAGACCCCACACTGAAGCCTGGCCAGGGAGAAGAGGGGACACAGCGTGACATCCCAGTCACGTTTTTACTGTGATACAGAAACAGGGCTTTGCAGGAGTGAGGCGGCTGGAGCATCTCGGGGGACAAAATTTAAGGGGGCGTCAAGAAACTCAGGCATCAAGATAAAGACTATTTTAAGACAAGATGTTAAAAAAAAAAATCAAATAATACAAAACTCTGATTACGTTCATGAGTTAACAATAATGTATCAAGACCAATCCATTAACGGAACAATGGTAGGTACGGTGCTCCTCGTCTAAGATGTTATCCGCTGGGGCGGATGGGTCCAGACCTCCCTGTGCCGTATCCTCCTGATTTTTCTGTAAATCTAAAACTGTTCTGAAAATTAAAGTCTGTTTAAAAGCTAATGCAAGGAGCGCCTGGGTGGCTCAGTCAGTTAAGCATCTGCCTTTGGCTCAGGTCATGATCCCGGGGGTCCTGGGTTTGAGTCCTGCATCAGGCTCCCTGCTCAGCAAGAAGCCTGCTTCTTCCTCTCCTCCCCACTCGTGCTCTCTGTCAAATAAATAAAATCTTAAAAAGAAAGAAAGAAAAGAAAATGGGAATAGCTCATGGCTCACCTCGTAAAACTGACCACTACTTGCTTTTCAGATCGTTTCTTTCTAGAAAGGTGTTTTTTTGGGGGGGCGGGGCCAAATCCAGTGCATGATGGGCAGCTTTCCTTCTACAAAATTCATCCCTCGACAAAACGAATACCTACTGATTATCTGTGTAGAGTTGACCCTCCATGTGGATACGTTTGCATTCTGCATTTTGCCCCTTAACGTTGCATCATAAGATTTTTTATGCCATTAAATGCCCTCCCCAAATAGCATTTTTAGGGCTGTGTTATATTTGGTACCATCCCTAGGTGGGAAGTCTAGGTTGATTTCTGCAAACTTGCACCCATATTCCCCATCCCTTGCCTGCTTCATTCTTACCCATGCCCTGTCTCTGTCTGACAAATTCTGTATGTTACTTATTAATCTGGTTCGTGGCCCTTGTCTGCCACCAGAATCTCAGCGGCATGAGCAGTAACTGTGTCTGTTTTCTCCTTGCTGAGTAGCCACTGTCTAGCAGAGGACTGCGGACCCACTGAGTACTCCCTGAGTCCCCATGAGAGAACACACACACATTTCTGATCATATCTCAGTTTCCCAGAGGCAGAATCTCTGGGTCACAGGACATGGAGATTTTTATGGCTTTTTATATGTTCCCCAAGTTCCCTGTAGAATGACCGTGTCACTTTACCTGTCCACCACCCCCATGTAAAAGCGCACATTTTCCCACACCCTCAATAACCTGGGAGATTCTTTTTAAAATAAAATTTTGCTGATCTGGCAAATGGAAAATAGTTACTTGCTTTAAGTTACATGGTTTTTGTTATTGGTGAAACTGGGCACTTACTTGCTTACATTGCTTCTTTGGCAATTTCCCTGTTCATATGGTTTGCCCACTTTTCTAGTATGCTCTTGGTGATTTTCTCATTGATTTATAAGAGCTCTTTACATATTAAGGACATTCATATTTTGTCATGACTTTTTTTTTTTTTTTGTTTCAGCCACCTTCATTTCTTACCTGGTAGACTGCAAGAGTCCCTCTCTGCTTCCATTCCTGTCAATCTGTTATCTTTTGAAAATGTAAATCTGATCACTTTCCCCCCCACCCCCGGAGAAAACTTTCAGTGAGTACACCTCCAATTTGGAATGAAATACAAATCTTTCACAGACCCTGATGCCTGCCTGCCTCCCAACATCATCCTTACCCTCTCGATCTCACTCACTGCTCTTCAGCCACAGACCTTTCAACTCTTCAAACACACTAATATGGTCCTACCGCAGGGCCTTTGCACCAGCTGTTTTCCCCACACACATGGTGCTCTCTTCCCCCGGCTCTTTGCATGGCTGATTCCTGCTCATCCTTCAGGGCTCAGCTAAGGTGTTATGTCTCTCTCTCTCTCTCTCTTTTTTTTTTAAGTAAGCTCTACGCCCAATGTAGGGCTCGAATTCATGACCCCAAGATCAAGGGGCTCATGCTCCATTGACTAAGCCAGCCAGGCGCCCCTAGGTCTTAACTCTTTTGAGAGGTTGTCCTGACCACCCCATCTGAAGCTGTCCCCTGCCCCCTCCCACCCACCGCCACTCTCATCCCATCTCCCTGCGTTGACTTCTTCAATCCATTCATCACCTCCCGATGTCACTCACTCTCTGGAATGTCAGCTCCCAGAGGGCAGGGACTTTATTTGGTTCCTTGCTATGTCCCCAGCACTTCAGACAATGCCTGGCACAGGATATGCGCTCAACAGCTTGGCAAGTGTTTGCCGAGGGAAGGAAGAAAAAGGCAGATCTTCCCACTGCCTGGCATTCCTCCGTCATTCTTTGAGCCTGAAAGGTCCCTTCCTCAGTCTCTGCGGACACAAGATGCAAATCCCACTGGGAGGGATGCTCCCGTTTCAGCTAACATGTTAATCCGTCCTTCCTTCTCTCCTGCAACATTCCCCATGTTGTTGTTGTTGTTGTTGTTGTTTTAAGATTTTATTTATTTATTTGTCAGAGAAAGAGAGAGATTGAGAGAGAGAGAGAGAGAGAGCACAAGCAGGGGGAGCAGCGGCAGAGGGAGAAGCAGGCTCCCCTCTGAGCAAGAAGCCCGATGCGGGGCTCGATCCCAGGACCTGATCCCATGACCTGACCTGAAGGCAGATGCTCAACTGACTGAGCCACCCAGGCGCCCCCATTTCCCATGTTTTCTTAGGAGCCTACTGTGGGCCGGGCCCTGCTTTACGTCCTGGTGTTCCACTGTGGTCCCTGCCTCGTGAGCTCGATCCTCCCTTAGCCAGCACCTCTGTTAGAAGTAAGCGCTCCGGGAGTTGCCTAATGCTTTAGCAAAAGTTAGTGGGAAACGTGATTCATCTTGGGGTGGGGGTCATGGGCGCGGGAATCTGGGAGGGAAGTGAAGATGTCATAGTTTTTACTACAGTTGCCTTGGGGGACCCCCACCGATCCCTCCTGCCCCCCACTGACCAGTGACCCCTGTCACTCTGAGCCTCAGCTGGAGCCCACCCCCTACCCCATTGCTATTTCCTCATTGTCGCACTCCCCACTAAGCCCAAATCTGAGTCTAGAGATGCCAACCTGCTCTCAAAGTAGTCGGTGAGGTCTCTGAACTAGACGTGGCTCTCACAGGATGTCTCCTGTCCTGACCAGGTAATGCTGGTGCTAAGCCTGCCCCTGTCCCCCACTGGCCACGTGTCCCCAGGGCCCCCAGCCAGCGGCTCAGGTGGACGCAGGTGCTGGCATCCTGGCAGAGAGAGAAAGGGGATTCCTTAAGGGGACATGGTTCCCCCAGTGGAGCATCACGTTCCTGAACCCCAACCCAGGCTGTTCAGTCTCACAGACACAGAACGGAAGTTCCAGAATCAAGCCATGGTATGACTTTCTTTGCCCTTTCCTCCACGCTGCTGGGAAGCTCCTTCTCTACACGGAAATCACAGGTTTTTTTACCCCCCCCCCCCCAGAGTGCGTGCACTTCATCCTGAAAACTTTTCTATCCCTCCCTCCCTCTTTTCAACTCTCTTTTCAAACTTTTCCCAGGAAAACCCGGGCGTTGAACCGAGTCCTGCCAGGCACTATGCTAATGTCTCCTTGAATCCTCACAACACGCCCCCGAAGGACGGGGGTCACAGTTATCTCCCCATTTCCAAGATGGGGACACTGAGGCTCAGCGGGAGGAGGTGGCTTGTCCAGAATCACACAGCCAATTCCTGGAGAAGCTGGGCCTCTCCTCCTCTGGAAGCTGGACTCTATTTGGGGGGCTGTTTGGGGGCCTCTGATTCTTAACACCCTCCCAGCCCAGCCCAGCCCAGCCCGGCCACCCTACCTTGAGCGTGTCCCCTTTGTTGAAGGCCAGCTCATCACTCTCTGTGGCCTGGAAACTGTACAGGGCCACGGACTCCATCCCGCTGTCCCCAGGCCCCAGCAACTGGGCTCCGAGCGGGGTCGGCTCTTCCTGCTTCCTCTGCAGTCGAGGACCGTCTTCCTTTGTTTTGAGAGCGCACTGGGCTTTTGAAGCTGCCCCCGAGGGAGGAGAAACAGGAAGCTGACATGTGACGGAGCACGGCGAGCCTGTGAGCAGCCGGGCCTCTACCTCAGACCCCCCAAAGGCCAGGTTTGACTCTTGGGGAGTCCCCGGGCAGCCCCGGCAGGGGGTCCCCTCTTCCACCCGTGTCACAAATGAGATACGGAGGTTTCCAGAGAACAAGAGCCTTTCTGGCAGCTCGGGCAATGTGTCACACGGTCCCAGCCACCCCCACTGGCTTGCCAATCTGCCCTCCACATTTTCTGAACTCCGATGCCTCTCAGGACTCCCTGGGGCCTGCCTCCCCCACCCCAGCTCCTTGTCTGACATTCAAGGCTCTTCCAAGCCACTACTCCCATCCACCGGCACTCCTCTCCAGACCCATCCTTTGTTATCCCCTCGCCCTGTGAACAAACACTGGGCTCCAGCCATGGGGGGTGGGGGACACCCCGCTCTTTCATGCCCCTGCCTTTGCACATGTGTGACCCGTCCCCTTTCTCGTCCCAGGAGACTCCTACGCATCCCTCAAAGCCCAATTCAGAAGGTGCCTCTTCCTTTTTTAAAACACTGAGCGTCCTCCGTGCGATTGAGATCCTAAGGTCAAAAAGAACTGCCAATAAATCTTGACCTCTCCTTAGTAGGTTTGTTATGGGCCGTGGTATCAGGATAGCAATTCTGTAACAACTGTGTGAGTATTACGGGAAAGAGCATCAGTGGATAAATGCAGTGGCATTGCTCCAAACCCTGCTTCTTTCCGGGAAAGAAAGGAGACGCAAAGCGAGGAAGAGCCCCGTCGCGTTGGATGGGAACTGGATGGCTCAGTGTGAAAGCATTCTGTTTTTTTTCTGTAAAGGAGTTTTTCCTCCTTTGTTTATATCAATGCGGTTACATTTGGCTTTCCTGTTTTCGTCAATGGGTTCGAATCCATTACTACAATGATTGATGTGGGATGCTCGAACCGTCCCGGATTTGCCCCGTGGGACCCCTTTCAAGCTGCCTCCTTGTCCTTCTGCCAAGTGCCCGTCGTTCTCTGAGCACTTCCCTTCGACCAGTATGTTCCAGGCTCGTCGAAGCCTTCCTTCTCCTGCATTGGCCTGGAACCAGCCGCCTCGGAGAGGTGGAGGATAGTGTTTATGAAGGGTCGAGCCGGTGTTAGCTGGGGGTTCTAGTGCTTCTAGACCCACTACGCAGGCAGAGCTAGGGGGGAGAAACACACATGCACACACGCACACACATACACACTCATTATGTGTAAATATGCCCCTATATAAACTCATTACGTATGTCGACATAAAAGAGAGCGCTCATTTTAGATGAGTCTCGAGAAATATATTTCCTGGTGGACAGAGTACGTCCACATTTCTACGTTTATTTCTCTGTGTGTGTGTCTAGTTCTGGGTCATAGATTAAAAACCGTGAACTCAAGCAGATATGAACGGGTGAATGCAGGTGAGGGGCGGATGCCTATCCTTTGCCCTTCTCACAGCTTTGCGGAAGGCTTGATATTTTTCTGTGTAAAAAGCGGATAGGCTCTATGTGAATCTATAATTAGCTCAAAATAAAAGGTTTAGTTAAAAAAACAAAACAAGGTGCTCCTGGGTGGTTCAGTCATTAAGCGTTTGCCTTCGGCTCAGGTCATGGTCCCAGGGTCCTGGGATCGAGCCCCGCGTCGGGCTCCCTGCTCAGCGGGAAGCCTGCTTCCCCCTCTCCCACGCCCCCTGCTTGTGTTCCCTCTCTCGCTGTCTCTCTCTCTCTCTGTCAAATAAATAAATAAAATCTTTAAAAACGAAACAAAACAAACGAAAGTCACCGGTCAAGAAGAGGAACACGGCAGAAACCGTGACCCGCCCCGGAGCCCCTAGGCCTTGGCCAGCTCCCCACAGCCCCTTCCCAGTCTCCCCTCCAGGCCCCTCCCTGTCTTCCGCCCAGACCCCAGCGTGACAGGATGTTACAAGGCTCTTCTTTCCGGCTCAGTTTCAGCTGAGGTTTTAAACCCTCAGAATGGGGCAGCCGGGGGTGGGGTGGGGGTTGGGATACACCCCCACCCCACGCCTGAGGTGCCTAGAGGCAGGCGTGGGGAGCCTTCTCCTTAGGAAGCCGAGCATGGGTCCCCTGGGGCTTGGGGGCCAGCTGGCCGGTTTATTTGGTAATTTTCAAAGTCTTTATTCTGTGCCGAGTCACACACAAAAAGGTGAGTGGCTCTCCAAAGGGCCCACGGTTAGTATGTGGCCGGGCTGGGGGGTGGGGTCAAGCCTGGGCGGACCTGAGCCAGGCCGGGCCGTGACCCCAGTGCTGCCCGTGACCTTGGCCTGGAGCCTGAGTGGCACACAAAGTCAGTGAAGACAGCCCGGCTGGGGGTGAAGCATAGATTGGAGAGTACAAATGCACCCAATTCCCAGAGACCACACAGGACCCCCCCAAATGGGACTTGACCGAGAGGACCCTTGGGGACTTCGGGCACCCCAGCTGACAGTAGACGGTGGAACCTAGAATGAGGAGGGCATCAGATCCAGCAGCTGGGACAGCATCAAACCCCTCATGGGAATTGTAGCTGGGGTCCCCAGGGAGGTCCCTCAAAAGCTGCCCACAGGAGGAGAAAAATCAGCACTGGTCACTAGCCACGCCTGGCCACAGCAGAACCAGCCACATGTGACTCTCCGTCCTTAGGCCCTAATTCCCTGTGGCCGGCTGATTCGTGGCCCCAAGACATCCAGGGGCTCATCTCTGGATGCTGTGAAGTGTCCCTCATCTGACAAAGGGACCTCGCAGATGTGGCTAAGGTCAGGACCTTGAGATGGGGAGAGGATCCTGGATTGTCCAGGGGGCCCTCAGTGGGACCTCGAGTATCCTCTGAGAGGGAGACGGACGGAGATCTGACACAGAACGAGCAGGTATGTGACCGAAACACGATGCTAGGCTGCCCGCTTTGAAGATGGAGGAAGGGGCCACGAGCCGAGGGATGCGAGGGGACGCAGCTCTGGAAGCTGAGAGAGGCCACGCACGGATTCTCCCCTGGAGGTTCCAGAAGGAGCCAGCCTGCCCATGCCTTGAGGGTGAGACCGTCGTGGGACTCCTGGCTTCCACAACTGCAGAGAATAATCTCGCATTGTGAAAGCCGCTGCATTGTGGTGACATGGTACAGAAGTCACAGGAGACAGATACACCCCATCTCCCTTGAGGCTGGTCCTACGGGGAGGACAGTCGGAAATGGCCGCTTGAGACCGGGAGCGGAGGACAGAGAAATTAATCGCTCCAGGTCCGGAGCCAGGGTCGGGGCTCAGGGAACTGTAATTTTCAATGCCAGCTGAAGTTCTGTCGTTATTAGACTGGACTATACCCTTGACATTGCAAGGAGGCAGGACGGAGGACCGAAAGACGGCTGAGGGACCTCTCCGAGTTTTGGTTCCGGGCAGGGAGGGAAGCATCTGTCAGGGAAAGTTTAACGAGAGAGGGGAGAGAAAGGATCAAATTGTTTGCCGAGGCCCGTTCACTCAAGAATTCTTTCTTGGTGGAGCGCCTAGCTAGCGCAGTCGGTTAAGCGTCGGACTCTTGGTTTTCACGCAGGTCCTGATCTCAGGGTCGTGAGATCGAGCCCCGCATCAAGTCCCGAGCTCAGTGTGGCGTCTGCTTAAGAATCTCTCTCCCTCTCCTTCTGCATGCTCTCTCTCTCTCTTTCGCAAATAAATAATCTTTAAAAACAAACCAACAACAACAACAAAAATTCTTTCTTGAGCCTCTGTGTAAGGTTTTGTGCGTGTAACAGAGAGATGGAGAAAACAAACCGGAGCACAACAAACCCCTGCCTCAGAGACGGGCCCAGCACACAGGGCGGGTTCCACAGAACTTCCCCGTGAAACCGGTGAAAACCAGTGAACAACGCCTAAACAATATTTACGACTCCTGAAAACAGTCCAAAGGGTGAGCAGAAAATGAAAAAAACATTTAAGAACACGTATGAAAGTTTAGTAAAAAAAAAAAAAAAGGTGAGAGTCTGTGGTATTTGAACCAAGATCACTCCCTCCCTTTACCCTCCTTCCAGTTCACTGAGGTGAAGACTCCACTCCGGACCACTGAGGCCCATAACACAGGGCCTTTGCTCTCCAGACAGACAACACAGGGCCCCCTTGTCCCCCAGACCAATAACACAGGGGCCCCCGTTCCCCTCAGACCGACAACACAGGGCCCCTGTCCCCCTCAGACCGACAACACAGGGCCCCTCTCCCCCTCAGACCGACAACACAGGGCCCCTCTCCCCCTTAGACGGACAGCACAGGGCCCCTCTCCCCCTTAGACGGACAGCACAGGGCCCCTCTCCCCATCAGACCGACAACACAGGGCTCCCCTCTTCCCCTCAGATGGACAACACAGCCCCTCACCTCAGACCGACAACACAGGGCCCCCCTCTCCCCCTCAGACCGACAACACAGGGCCCCTCTTCCCCCCTAGATCGACAACACAGGGCCCCTCTCCCCCTCAGACCAATGACACAGGGCCCCCTCTTCTCCCCAGACCGACAACACAGGGCCCCCTCTTCCCCTCAAGACCGACAACACAGGGCCCCCCTCTCCCCCTCAGACAGACAACACAGGACCCCTCTTGCCC
>CM052891.1:43019514-43037626 GCA_028534135.1 Potos flavus
TCAGGGCAGAACAGAGGAGATAGAAGTTTATTGAATACACTGCAAGGGAGCCCAAGCAGGACAGAAGGGAGACACTGTCCACAAGGAGGCAATTGGGGGGGAGGGCTGGAGTTAAGGGGGAAGGTGAGGAGGCATAGGAACGTATGGAACTTTCCTTTTTTGTACCTGTGTCCAGGTGTACGTAGCCCATTGGGCAGCCCTGGCCTATGGCTATTTTGAGGCGGGTCCCCTAACGGACCTGTTTGCATCCAGCCCGGTGGTCACTGCGGGCCCTTCCACCTCACTCAGGTTCCCAGTGCCCAAGCCTGTGGCCTAAAAGTGGTCTCTACATTGCCCGCAGACAGATGGACGATGACAGATCTTTGGCATTTGGGTAGAGGTCTTCGGTAGTTGCTTCCTGTTGAACAGTGGGGGGCAGGGGCACGCTGTGTCTCCCTAAATTCGCAGGCCCATCAGGGGTTCTGCACAATTGTAGACTAGGGCCTGGTAGCAGATTAAGGTACCGATAGGCGATTTGAGGGACATCCCTTGGTGGCCAAGGCCATGAGATTTAGGGGGAGGAGACCCTCTGATGGGATGGGCTGGAATCCTTGTCAGACCATCATCTGTATGTGGGATTGTTGGATTCTAGAAGAGACCAATTTAACCAAGAGATTAGAGAAAGGGGAACCAATAATTAGGAGTATGAATATGGAGGCCAAGGGTCCTAAGAAGGGAAGAAGCCAGGAGAATCAGGACCGGGATTCTTTCCAGGAAAACCATCCTTGTGTTGCATGGTCCCGGAGGGAGGGCGTTGAATCAAATTGTGGACATTTTCTTGTATTTGCCCTGATTGATCGACCCAAAACAACGCTGTTCCTTTTGATGAAGGATAGTTGGAAGGCAGGCGGGGACAGGGGGCCGCCGTAAGAAGAAACCACCCTTAAAGGGATTTTAAACCACCCTAGAAGATTTGAACCACCCTCCACCCTTTCCCAAATGATAGAGAGGTGACAAAAATCTAATTGGATGACAGGCGCAGGGAGGGTTAATCAGATTAAAACAGCCCACCAACAAGCCCATAAAAACCCCTTGACTTAGAAACTCTGGTGGCAACCCCTTCAGGTCCCCTCCCTCCTTGGGAGCTTTGGACTATTACTTTGCTATTACTCTATAAACCTTGCTTTGCGGCCCATCAGCAGAACATCTGTCTGGTCTACCAAGAACCACAGGCACCAATGGAGAAAATTCCTGAAACACTTTAGCCCAGCACAGATACCCCCTGGGGCCACAGCTAGGAAATCTAAGCCGTGTCAGCTTGGTTCAGGGGCGGCTAAAGACCCCAACTGGGTTTGTATAGTTAGGATGGATTTAGCTATTGTTTCTAGGCCTTTGCAACCTCCAGAGATAGATTATGATAGACCATAAATGAGTTTATAGTACTTCCCACCCGAGTGCAATTCCTGCAGTTATCTCTAGGCCACTAAGAAAGGGGACTATGTGAATAGCATGCTTCATCTGGGGTGAGGTATGTCCGATTAAGGAAAGGGCCATTGGAATGGCCCTTGGGGCTATAAGAATATGTGGGAGGAAAAGTTTCTTAAAAAATTAAAAAATAAAAATATCTGGGAGGGGCACCTGGGAGGCACAGTCAGTTAAGCATCTTGATTTCAGCTCAGGTCATGATTTCAGGATCATGAGACTGAGCCCCTGCATCAGGCTCTGCACTGGGCGTGGAACCTGCTTAGGATTCTCTCTCCTCTCCTCTGCCATCCCACACCCCAACTCATGCTCTCTCTCACTTAAAAAAAAAAAAAAATCTGGAGAGAGCTTTACAATAGCGCAAGTTCCAGTCCAATCAGCAGGGAGACAGATCTGGACAGCATTTCTACAGAGGAAGAAGTATCCTGAAGGGGTGGATAAGCAGGCTCACCTGCAGGGAAGGGAAAGGAAAAGGCCCCAAGTTGGGGCCAAAGAAAGACCAATACCATCCTAGTGCCCCAGCTATTTGGTAGTGGGCAGCTGGGATGGCTGCCGCTAGGGGAGCGAAACAAGGGACTGAGGTTTGCATGGCTCCTGCAGAACAATTTTCCAGAAAAGCGCATGTCCGGGACATCTAGGAGTTCTGAATTTGAGGGAAATGGGGAAAAGGATTGGCAGGGGCCCCATTTTGTGGGTTGTAACCAAAGTGAAGGAGTTGGGCAGTTCTGAGATCTGCCTTAGCACAACTGTGATGTTTCCTGCATCCAAAGGGATTGAGGGGGAATGACTAGACTGGGGGCACTAGAGAATCTAACTTGTCCCTGCGACCCTGGAGTAGAGGTAGCATGTTGAGAATCTGTGATAGTGAGGGCGAGGTGGCATTTTTTGGGTAGTCACGTTCCCACTGGTATTCCCTGTGGTCTTGTGGTCACAGTACAAATGGGTGCCTATAAGGGTAGCTAAATGGCTGAAAAGAGGGGTCCAAGATGGATGGGGTTGGTGCCATGTAAGGCTTGAAATCTGTTTGAGACTTCTGTAGATCATCTAAGGGTGCCTGGGCGGATTAGCTTTGAGAAATACGGTTACAGTGTAAGCTAAAGAGGTCTTTACTGTTGTGCACTCTCTAGGGGTGGCCAGGTAAGGGGATCCAAGTCCCCCATTGGAGCCATCTATGCATAGCCAACAATTGGAGGAATAGATTGAATTGGCTGTTTGGAGGAGGCATTGTGCCTCCTCGAGGACCGGGAAATGGGGAGCAGAAAGCAATAGGCAACGATATAAGAAGAGCAGAACAGAGGCCATATCTAACAGTGGAAAGGTCTTTTTGCTTTTTAGATTTCGAGCCAATTATGTAAGCATGGAAATTAGATACATGGATCAGATACACACCAAAAGAATGTTATGATAATGATGATTTTTTTTTTAAAGATTTTATTTATTTATCTGACCGAAAGACAGCGAGAGAGGGAACACAAGCAGGGGGAGTGGGAGAGGGAGAAGCAGACCTCCCGCGGAGCAGGGAGCCCGATGCGGGGCTCAGTCCCAGGACCCCGGGATCATGACCTGAGCTAAAGGCAGACGCCCAACCCACTGAGCCACCCAGGTGTCCCAACAAAGATGAAGATTAATCCAAACAAGGGTGTTGATTGTATTTTGAGAGCAGGACTTCAAGGGGGGACAGCTCCAGGTAAGTTAAGGATTTCTGACCAAGTAAATTTGGAGAAGTCACACCAAAGGAAAAAGTTAAGAATGAAGTCTTGGATTTGGGAAGGGGAAATCATGAGAGTTTTGGAAGGAAGGTATTCAGGGAGTTTTTCTAAGAAAAAGCATAGGATGATTGAATGTGAGAGAATGGGGATTGGTAATGGGCCAGATGCATGGGTCGCTGGGCCTCTGGGTATGTATTACCTTTGTCTTGTTTGAACAGAGTTCCCCAATGGGCTTGCAGCCATACTTGGCAGAGGGTTCCTCACCTGAGGCTGGCTAGGTCTTGATTCTGGAAAGATGGATCCCCAGGGAGAAGGCATGAAGTTTTACCACTTCATGGGGTGGTCAAGAGAACTTGATAGGGCCTGGTCCAGACAGGTTCAAGTGTTTTGTTGTTGTTGTTGTTCTGCAAAAGAGCCTTAAGGTATACCCAGCCTCCAGATGTAAGTTTTGGATATATGTTCCCTGAGAAAGAGGGGTCAGGTTTCACCTGTACTGGTTTTCATGGTCATTAATGGCAGAGACAGTTTGCCCAAGGGATATAACATACTGTGTGAGATAGTGGCTTTCAGGGTCTAATAAAAGATCTGTCTAGAGGAAGGGTTTCTCATAAAGAACTTCGAAGGGACTGAGATGGGTTGTAGATTTTGGGGTGGTTTTTTGTTGTTGTTGTTCTTGATGTATAATTTTTTTATTATTTTTTAAATTTATTTATTATTTTTTTATTAACACATAATGTATTATTTGCCCCAGGGTACATGTCTGTGAATCATCAGGCTTACACATTTCACAGCACTTACCATAGCACATACCCTCCCCAATGTCCATAACCCAGCCACCCTATCCCTACCCGCTCCTACCCCCCAGCCATCCTCAGTTTGTTTCGTGAGTTTAGGAGTCTCTTATGGTTTGTCTCCTTCCTGATCCCATCTTGTTTCATTTCCCTCCCCCACCCTCCAGATTTTGGGGTGTTACAATGACTTCCACCTTGGCCAAAGGAACCAGGTTTTGTTTCTGTCTGAGACAAATCGGATATCAAAAAGGAAACGTGGACCCTAATGGTCTTTGTATCCCCATTCACTGCCTCACCAAGGGCAGGACATTTCACGGAGAAACAGAAGTCAGGTCCTTAGGCTCATAGTTAGTGCCAGACCAGGTATGGGATGGCAGAGAGGGGACCTTGTAGGGTAGAACAGTGGTGGCAATGGCAGGGGACCCGAGGGCATTAGTAGGAACCATCTTAATAAGATCTTCAAGGGAAGGGGAAAGACAACAAGGCAGAATAAGAGAGGGCTCCTCTAGAACGTCCACGGGTCAGATGGGCCATGAAACTGAGCAAGACATTCTACTTCTTGCAGAGGTCAGACTTTTGGGTCAATGCCATGAAGGCTTGTACGTATGAGACCTCCGACCATTTGGAGGAGTTCCAGCAAAAGAGGTCAAGCTGGAAAATAGTATAAGAAAGAGTTCCACGGAGGGGCCATGGCTCTTGATCTGGGAGTTTGTACACAGAGGCCAGGAAACATTATATGAAAAGATGAGACATTTTTTCCTCAGCCCTTGGGGTCAAACTTGTTCCACATTTTAAGAATACACCCCAAGGGACAGTCTAAAGGAATAGAGGAGGTTTGTCCCATGGTGGAAAAGACCAGCTGCCGAGTCCCAAAAGGGCTTCCCTCCAAAGAGAACGGAGCCCTGACTTGTGGTCACGATCTCAGTCTCGGTGTCCCACTGACCTGAAAAAGGACCAGACCTTATGTGGGGTGACTGGCTCTACCTGAACGTCCCACCCAGGAGAGGGGCGTGGCAAATGGCAGCAGCAATTCCTGCTGGTCTCCATGGGCCCTTCTAGATCAGGTTCCCAGCGCTCTAGCCCCTTGCCTAAAGTGACCTCTGCACCCTCTCCTGCTCAAACCAACAACACGGGGCCCCTCCCCCCAGACCAACAACACGGGGCCCCTCCCCCCAGACCAACAACACAGGGCCCCTCCCCCCAGACCAACAACACAGGTATCCTCTCCCCCTAGCTCCCAGTAGGAGGACTTTCTTCCTGGGACGAGCAGAATGTCAGCATTTCTCCCCACCTAAAGCAGGAGTATTATTCAGAGAAAAGCTTGCCATTGTTCTTATCCCTGGTTCCAGAACCCTGGCTCAGAGGTTTGCCTGGGGGATAGAAACCGGCCATAAAACAGCTCCTACTCTCTTCCCGAGGGAACTGACCTCATCCACACCAGAGAGTGAAGAAGTTCAAGCCTAAAGGTGCTCCCAAGAATACTGGAGGTTCTGGGGGAAGACAATTGGGAGGAGACTCAAGACGCAAGCTGAAGTGTAGGTTGGCTGCTTTGTAGGAGAAAACAGGGAACAATGCAGGTAGGAGGAGCCCTTCCGGGGTCAGAACAAATAATCAATTATGGACCATACATTATTCCTTCAAAGGAGCCAGAGTTGATTGGATTTTTTGTAGAACAATGTATGCCCCAGGGTATTATTGAAAGCAATAGAAAAATCAGTTGGAAATTAGTGGAGTTTAATGGCAGGGTGTGGTCAGGGAAAGAAAGAATGAGAGACTCAGCCAAAACCACTGTCATCCCAGGGTGACTATGAACATTTGAAAGCAATGCCTCCATGAAAAAAACATCAGAGGCTGAATACCTTGGGAGGTAGAGACTTCCCCAAAATTATCCGGTTGTCAGGAAGCAAATAAGAAAATAACAATATGGGGCACCTGGGTGGCTCAGTGGGTTAAAGCCTCTGCCTTCGGCTCAGGTCGTGGTCTCAGGGTCCTGGGATTGAGCCCCACATCGGGCTCTCTGCTCAGCGGGGAGCCTGCTTCCCCCTCTCCCTCTGCCTGCCTCTCTGCCTACTTGTGATCTCTCTCTGTCTGTCAAATAAATAAATAAATAAAATCTTAAAAAAAAAAAAAAGAAAATAACAATAACAAGCCCCAGAGTGGGGAACCCCATGCCCAGAGTTGCTACAGTATATTATCCAAAATGTCCATATATATATGGCAAAATGAAACAAAACAAGGAAGCATGACCATACACAGGGAAAAAGTCAGGCAACATAAGCTGCCTGTGAGGGAGACCAGCTGTCAGATTTATCAGAAAAACACTTTAAAGTAGTCATTTTAAACATGTTTACAGAGCTAAAGGAAACCGTGATTAAAGAAGTAAAGGAAGGCATGAGGACATGTCTCATCAAATAGAGAATATCAATAAAGAGACAGAAATTATGAAAAGAACCAAAGGGAAGTTATAGAGTTGGAAAGTACAGTAATTAAAATGAAAAATTCACTAGAGGGTCTTGACAGTAGATTTGGACTGGCAGAAGAAAAAAATAAGTGAACTTCAATATGGATTGATAGAGATTATACAGACTAAAGAATAGAGAGAAAAAAAGAGAGAACAAAAATTAAGAAATTTGGGATACCATTGAACACATCCCCATTCACATAACAGGATTACCGGAAGGAGACGAAAGAGGGAAAGGTGCAGAAAAAAAATATTCAAAGAGATAAGGGCAGAAATCTTCCCAAATTTATTGAAAACCAGTAGCCTATACATCCAGGAAGCTCAACAAACTCCAAGTAAGTTAATACAGAGAGAACCACAGACGGACATTATATAGGAAAAATGCTAAAAGTCAAGGACGAGGAGAAAAATCTTGAAAGTGGCAAGAAACATCACAAGTTCTTACAAGAGAACCTGAAAAAGACTAATAGCTGACTTCTCAGCAAAAGCCACAGAGAATAGAAGAAGAGCTGTTAACCAAGAATCCTATACCCAGCAAACCTACCTTTCAAATATGAAGGTGAAATATAGATTTTCCTAGATAAAAAAAAAAAATGAGAAATTTTGGGTGCCTGGGTGGCTCAGCTGATTAAGCATCTGGCTTTGTCTCAGGTCATGGTCCCAGGGTCCTGGGATCTAGCCTGGCATCAGGCTCCCTGCTCAGCAGAGAGCCTGCTTCTCCCTCTCCCTCTGCTGCTCTCCCTGCTTGTGTGATCTTTCTCTGTGTCAAATAAATAAATAAAATCTTCAATTAAAACAAACAAACAAACAAACAAACTAGGGATGCCTGGGTGGCTCGATTGGTTAAGCAACTACCTTTAGCTCAGGTCATGATCCCTACTCTAAAAACTATAAAACATTGCTGAAAAAAATTAAAGTAGATCAAAATAATTAGAAAAACATCCTATGGAATCATGGATTGGAAGATTTAACACTGTTAAAATGACAATAATGCCAGCTGACTTCTTGTAGACATTGTCGAGCTTATTCTAAAATTCATATGGAAAATAAAATGCAAATCATATGGAATTGCAAGTGGCCCGGAATAATCAAAACAATCTAGAAAAGTAGGAATAGTTTAGAATAAATATAGGGGAAGATGGTGGAGTAGGAGAACCTTAAGCTCACATTATCTTATGGATGCAACTAGATAACACTTGCATCAGTGTCGCTAAACCAGAAAATGACCCAAAGACTGGCATAACAAACTCCACAGCTAAAGGTAGAGAAGACGCCACAACAAAGAGAGTAGGAAGGATGGAGACATGGTGGAGAGCTAAATGGACCTGTGGGACCATCTCTAGGTAGAGAGGAAAGAAACTATCACACTGGGGAGCCCGCACAGGATAGAAAACCCCCCAAAACGTTTGACTTTGAAAACCAGAGGGGCCAAATTTCTTGAGTTCTTACAACAAGCAGGACTTAAAACCAGAATTTTATTTTTATTTATTTATTTTTTAATTTTTGAGAGGGGGCGCCTGGGTGGCTCAGTCGTTAAGCATCTGCCTTCAGCTCGGGTCATGATCCCAGAGTCCTGGGATCGAGCCCCGTGTCGGGCTCTCTGCCCATCGGGAAGCCTGCTTCTCCTTCTCCCACTCCCCCTGCTTCTGTTACCTCTCTCGCTGTGTCTCTCTCTGTCAAGTAAATAAATAAAATAAAATAAAATCTGTAAAAAAAAATTTTTTTTGAGAGAGAGAGCATGCACAAGGGGGAGGGGCAGAAGGAGAAGGAGAATCTTAAGCAGTTTCCACACACAGTGAGGAGCCCAATAGAGGGCTTGATCTTACCACACTGGGATCATGACCTGAACTGAAATCAAGAGTTGGACACTTAACCAACTGAGCCACCCAGACGCACCTACCTTATTTATTTATTTATTTATTTATTTATTTATTTATTTATTTTGAGAGAGAGAGAGAAAAAAAAAAACAAACCTGAAAATTTAAAACTCAGTGGACTGGGGCACCTGAGTGGCTCAGTTGGTTAAGCATCTACCTTCTAACTTCGGCTCAAGCCAAAGGATCAAGCTCCACATTGGGATCTCTGCTCAGCTGGGAGTCTACTTCTCCCTCTTCCCCCCAACCCTTGTGCTTTCTCTCTCTCTTTCTCTCTCTCTCTCAAATAAATAAATAAAACAGAACAACAACAACAAAAATTCAGTGGGCTCAGCTCTGGGAGAGCTCAGAGCATGGAGAGTAAGAGAAACTGAGTCCCGGTCCTTAAAGAGACAGCACAAGAAAGAGGCCATGCAGATACAGCATGGACGCAAGAGTTTGAAAAATACCTGGGATGTACAGAAGGGAGAGTTGCTAACCTCAGAGCTGTCTGGAGGGACAGAGATCCTTGGGAGATTCTTCCAGGAATAAAGGGGCTGGCAGAAGCCATTTCCCTCCCCCACACTCCAGCATAAACACACAGACACCTGTGGGAACCAGTGTAGTGCCAACATTCCTACCTAACTTGCTAACATCATGCACTGCCCAGCCCCCCAACTTTAGCAATTCTGCCCCCTCCAGCCAGGCTTGCCTCAGCCCCAGTGTTGCAGGTCCCCTCCAACACAGGACTGGCATAAACCTTGCTGGCACCGCATCTCCTGACGCACGCATTTTGTGGGTCCACCCCCTCTGGCCGGGCTGCCTTTGATTCCAACAGTGGTGGTAGGTCCCCTCTCTTGGAAAACCAGCACACAAACCTTGCAAACACTACATCTTTGACCCAGGCACTTTGCAGATCTGCCCCCTCCAACACATTCTTGGCCAGAGCCCATCCAAAGTGGTTTCACAAGCTTTTCAGTGTGCAAGCCACCCTGAAAGCGACCAGCATTGCAACAAAGTGACTCTTGCCTGGGAAAGAGGGGAAGATAAACACACACACCAGTCACACTGTGGCCCCAGCAGGGGGCTGAGGGCAGACAGCTGGTCTATTTGCAGGCTTCACCCGTTAACAAAAGCTGCTCAGGGGACAACACAGCGAAAGCACCCTGCAAGTTGAGTGCTACCACACCTCTGTAAAATGCTTGGTCTGACTCAACGCAAGTCCAAAGTGGCCCCCGACTAAAACACTAACAACACAGGGACTGAACGCTGCACACAACAGGCATAGAGCCACCGCAGATAACTAGATGGGAGGAAAAAGAGGTTCAGCCACAAGAGCAGCATGTGCACAACACACATAGGAGACAACCCTAAAGCGTTAGGTTGTGGTGAACAGGGGACAGTGAACAGCAGTGTCATAAGGCCACTATTTTCAAGGGCAGGAGATATAGCTGACTTTCCTAACACAGAGAAACAGACAGAGAGTTAGACAAAATGAGGGGACAGAGGAGTATGTCCCAAATGAAAGACAAGGGGAAAAACCACAGCAAGAGACCTAAGTGAAACAGAGATAAGTAAGACGCTTGATAGGGAATTTAAAGTAATGATCATAAAGATACCCACTAGACTTGAGAAAAGAGTGGAGGACATCAGTGAGACCCTTAACAAAGAGATAAAAAAGAGCCAATTGGAGATGAAGAACACGACAAATGAAATTAAAAATATACTAGATGGAATAAACAGAAGACTAGAGGAAGCAGAAGAACGAATCAGTGACCTCGAGGACAAGAGTAATGGAAAGTCATCGAGCAGAACAGGTGAGAGAGAAAAACATATGCAAAATGAGAATAGATTTAGGGAACTCAGTGACACCATAATAACATCCCAGAAGGAGAAGAGAGAGAAAAGTGGGCAGAATATTTATTTGAAGAAATAAATAGCTGAAAATTTCCTGAATCTGGAGGAAGGAAACAGATAATCCAGATCAAGGAGGCAAAAAGATCCCTCAACAAAACCAACCCAAGGAAGTCCACACCAAGAATCATAGTAATTAAAATGGAAAAGAATAGTGATAGAGAATTTTAAAAGCAGCAAGAGAAAAGAACAGTTATATACAAGGGGAACCCAGAAGGCTATCAGTGGATTTCTCAGCAGAAACTTTGCAGGTCAGAAGACAGTGGTGATATATTCAAAGCGCTGCAAGAAAAAATTCTGCGGTCAAGAGTACTCTATCCAGCAAGACTATCATTCAGAATGGAAGGAGAGATATAAAGAGTTTCCGAGATAAACAAAAGTTAAAGGAATTCATGACCATTAAACCATCCCTACAAGAAATGTTAAAGGGAACTCTTTGAATGGGAAGGAAAGACCATAAGTAAGAGTAAGAAAATTAGGAAGCACAAAAGCAGTAAACATAAGTATGTGTGTAAAAATCAGTCAAGGGACTCGCAAAACGAAAGGATGTATCAAGTATGACACCATATACCTAAAACATGGTTGGGGGGTCAGGGAGAGGAGTAAAGAATGAGTTCAAAGTTAAGCAACCATCAACTTAATACAGACTGCTAAATGCAGAAGATGTTATATATAAACCTAATGATAACCACAAATCAAAAACCAAATAGGGGCACCTGGGTGGCTCAGCCAGTTGGGCATCTGCCTTTAGCTTGGCTTGTGATCCCAGAGTCCTGGGATCGAGCCCGCATCCGGCTCCCTGCTCAGCGGGGAGCCTGCTTCTCCCTTTCCCTCTGTCACTCTCCCTGCTTGTGCTCTCTCTCTCTTTCAAATAAGTAAGTAAAATATTTTTTTAAAAAACAATAATAGATACACAAAAAAATAAAGAGAAGAAACTCCAAGTACATCACTAAAGAAAGCCAACTGATTGTGAGAGAAGAGACCAAGGGAAGACAGAAATAGAGATGAACTACAAATACAACCACAAAACGAGTAATAAAATGGCAATAAATACATACCTATCGATAATTACTTTGAATGTCAATGGAGTAAATGCTCCAATCAAAAAACATAGGGTGATGGAAAGGATAAAAAAACAAGACCCATCTATATGCTGCCTACAAGAGGCTCATTTCAGACTTAAAGATAACATGCAGATTGAAAGTGAAGGGGTGGAGAAACATTTATCATGCAAATCAATGTGAAAAGAATGCCAGGGTGACAATACTTATATTGAACAAAACAGTCTTTAAAACAAAAGACTCTTATGCTCAGGTCGTGATCTCCAGGTCTGGGATTGAGCCCCACGTCTGGCTCCCAGCTCAGCGGGGAGCATGCTTCTCCCTCTCTCTCTGCCTTTTCCCCTGCTTGTGCTCTCTCTCTCTCTCTCCCTTAAATGAACAACTAAAATCTTAAAAAAAAAAATTCTCTCTCTCTCTGTCCTCCCCCTCCGACTCATGCTCTCTCTTTTTCTCTCTTGACGAAAAAAAAATGGGCAGAAAACATGAACAGACATTTCTCCAAAGAAGACATCCAGACGGCCAATGGACACATGAAAAGATGCTCAACATCCCTCATCATCAGGGAAATGCAAATCAAAACCACAATGAGATACCACCTCATACTTGTCAAAGGAGCTAAAATAAAAAAACACAAGAAACAACAAGTGTTAGTGAGGATGTGGTGAAAAAGGAAATCTGTTCACTGTTGGTGGGAACGCAAACTGGTGCAGCCACGTGGAAGGCAATATGGAGGTTTCTCAAAAAATTAAAAATAGAACTACCCTAGGATCCATTAATCACACTACTGGGTATTTACCCAAAACATATGAGAACACTAATTTGAAAGGATGTGTTCACTTTTATGTTAATAGCAGCATTATTAATAATAGCCAAATTCTGGAAACAGTCCAAGTGTAAGCGGGACATACTGCTGCCCTTCTCAGGGCTCAAGAAAGACCTCTCCCCACCTCACAGTGGAGGGAAAGGCGATGTGGCAGGAAACCCCAGAGCAGATCAGATGGAAAGTTTCGACAGAGATGCCCAAGGCACCTACGAGCGAGATGAAATGAAATGATGTAGCCACACACCCAGGGAGCTATGTACACTTACAGCCCAATCCACAAATTAAAACAAAAGAAACAAACAAAACCTATTTGGTCTGAAAGAAAACATTACATGATGAAAAGCAGACTCTACATGTGTGCCTTGACTAGGAAAGAACTTTACGAGAATACGGACCAGGGAGGTCCCTGGGGGGCTCAGTCAATTAAGTGTCTGCCTTCGGCTCAGGTCATGATCCCGGGGTCCTGGGATCAAGCCCCGAGTCCAGCTCCCTGCTTTAGTGGGGAGTCTGCTTCTCCCTCTTCCTCTGCCCCTCTCCCCCATTCTCTCTCTCTCAAATAAATAAAATCTTAGGAAGGAAGGAAGGAAGGAAGGAAGGAAGGAAGGAAGGAAGGAAGGAAGAAAGAAAGAAAGAAAGAAAGAAAGAAAGAAAGAAAGAAAGAAAGAAAGAAAGAAAGAAAGAAAGAAGGAAAGAAAGAAAAAAGAAAGAAGAAAGAATACGGACAAGGTGATTACACAACAGAAGGGACAGAAAGAGAAATGGAAGACAAGGAAATCGGTCCAGAGGACCCCACCACAGACATAACAAATGAATTACAAACAGAAAACAAAAGAAACTTGAAATAAAAACAAGATCAGGGGCATGGAAGAAGGGTTGAGAAAGTCACAGTGAATTCAGAGGCGACAGATAAAGACATTAATGCAATAAGCATGAAGTGATAAGTAAGGGGAAACATAGGGATGATCCAAAATAAGGATAATCAGAGTCCCTGAAAAAGACACCAAATGGGTATAAAAACCTACTTGGACATGCATAGCAGGAAAAAGTTCCTGAAATAAAAACAGAAACAAAAACAAAAACAAACAAACAAAAACCTGTATTATTGATATTAAGGGGCATACTGCATACAAAAAAAAATAATAATACAGAAAATTTGCACTTAACAATAGGAACATATCTCAGTAATAATGCAAGAATTAAAAAAAAATTCTTTGCCTATCCAAACTTAGAATCGAAGCCATGCAAAGGGGAAAAAATAGTCTGCTCTCAGCCTTCTCCAAAGCAACACTCGATGCCTGAAAATCCTGCAGCAAAGCCACCAGGTTTGGAGTGCAAACGTGCCCCAAGAATATCATCGTCAGGAGCTCAGCTGAACTGGGAGAAAGAGCTGAGCGGTCAGGTGTTGGAAAGCTAATTAAAGCACCAAGCCAAAAATGAAAGTGTTATGGTTTAATCACTTACCGCGATATAAGCAAGAATCTAAAACCAGGGATGGTTCTCACTCCTGTTCCATTTTGTCCCCTGGAATGGTGAGGGTCACCATTGGAGCGTGCAACGGTGAGGGGAGCCCCAACAAAAGGCCCTGGACGTTTTCTGGACCTGAGGATGAGGGGTGGGTGAGAGGCAGAAGGCTCAGAGCGGAGAAGTACTGGGTACCGACCTGGGGGGGCGGGGGGAAGTGCCTTGGAGGTGTCCCTCATCCATAAAGAGACCTCACAGAGGTGCCTGGAGAAGACCACTGCCTAAGGTCTCAGATAAAGAGACCTAGGAATGAAGATGCCAACGCCGGAAATGGAAATTCACAAAGAGCATGGCTAGCCAGGGGCCTGAGATGTTCCCTGATTGCAACATCCCACAGAGACCTCAGTGGCCCAAGCCTGGTGTGAAGGGGGAGCTTCTCCTGTGAGATCCGACAGGGAAAGCCTTTGTAATCTCCTGGGGTCGGGCCTGGAAAGTCACCCAAAGGTGTTTAACCAGGAGCTGGACTCCTCAATCATAACCGGCCAAAATGTCAACCCAGCACACAAGTGGCAGGCACGCGTTCCCAAACGTGAAGGATCTCAGGGCGTCAATCTTTGACTCCCAGCTGCAAAGGCACCTGTAAAATATGCTCTATGACAAGTGAAGGGATTTCTTTAGGCAGTTCTCCTAAAAAGGGACACCGTGTTCGCCTGTTTCTGGCATAGGGGAGGGAGAGGGCGAGCACTGCAGGCATGAGGACATGAGGACATTCGATGGAGCCTGCCCCCGCCTTGGACCCAGAATATGATCCCCGCTCGATCCTATTTCAGCCTCCGTCTGGTGATAACCTTTCCGTGGCCCTCTTGAAAATGGAAACCAAACATCTCTTGCAGTCTTTTTTTTTTTTTTTTAAGATTTTTATTTATTTATTTGGCAGAGAGAGATCGCAAGTAGGCAGAGAGGCAGGCAGAGAGGGGGAAGCAGGCTCCCTGCTGAGCAGAGAGCCCGATGCGGGGCTCGATCCCAGGACCCCGAGATCATGACCTGAGCCGAAGGCAGAGGCTTTAACCCACTGAGCCACCCAGGCGCGCCCCTCTTGCAGTCTAGACACAGCTGCCTGTGGCCTGGAGGGTCATACATCAAGCCATACTCCCCCTGCAAGCCCCAGGAGGACCACATGCTGTAAAAAAAAAAAAGTCATGCCCTCCACTTGCAGTTTTCTGAGCACCTGGTCCCCCATTTGGAGTTTTGGAGAGTGCCCTCTTTTCAGCTGCAGTCTGGCTAACCCAGAGAATTTCTCTGTTATCCACTGGTTGAACCACACCTTCCTCAGGGAGATCTGCACCCCTCCCAAGTTCGTCCATCCCTGGGTACTCTCCTTCAGCACTAGGGTACCATACACGGTTCCCTTATGGTTACTCTTTTATCATAGCGATCCACTGTAGCAAGCACTCCCTGCTTAGTGTATGATGTCCAATCTCCTCATTAGACCCTACCTGCTTCATGCAGTAAATACTGCACCCTTTAGACCTTGTTTAAAAATTACCCAATCATAAAATCTGGCCAACCCATGGATGAATCAAAAGCAAGAACTCAGAAACAGAAAAGCCACATTAAAAGGAGTGGAGGTGTGCACTGAATCCATTTCAACACGGAAATAAAATTCAACTGGGAGATGTGTGATTACGGAATAGAATGTTCACAAAGTTAAAAGCAACTAAAGTTGTGAAGGCTCAGCATAAAAAAAAAAAAAAAACCAGGAAAAAAAAAGTCACCTTATCTTTCATTGCCGAGAGCCATTCATATCATCTAAATTTTAAACATATGGTTAAAAAAGAAAAAGATGCCAACTTTTTAATGACTTTCATGAACTCTATCTTAACCATAGATGATATTTTTTTTAAGGAACTCACATTTCTTGTGGTTAAAAATATATATATCTCAAGTCCAGGATTTAGTCCAGGATTATACTTTTTTCTTCATCTTCCAAATTCCAACGAAATTAATTTTAAGGCTTTTATTTTAAGAACAACATAGGCTGAGTTCTGGCTGCTGGTTGGGCATGTAAGGGGCTCAGAAGTTGTCACTGTCACACCTGATCTCACAGCAAGAAGAAAGATAAACTCTCTCAAGATCTTAGATCTTAGATCTATTGGAGGATTGAGATCACAGATTGGAAAGAAAGAGAGGCAGATACAGAGAACTACAGCTTACCAAAGCAGAAGCCCAGGAACAAAAACCTCAGTGGACCCACTACCAAGGTCGGGAAGCCAGAACTATAGTTGAATTGCTGGAAGCCCACGGCCAAGTTCGAGATTTACAATCTCCACGGGGACCTTGTCCCCAAGTTTTATCACCAGGATCTTTTATTATTATTATTATTTATTCATTTGTTGGGGGGCCTGAGTGGCTCAGTCGGTTAAATATGTATTCATTTATTTGAGAGCGAGAGCAAGAGAGAGCAGGAGCGGAGGGGGGCAGAGGGAAGGGGAGAAGCAGACTCTTCCACCGAGCAGAGAGCCCGATGTAGGGCTCGATCCCAGGACTCCGAGATCATGACCTGAACTGAAGGCAGACGCTCAACCCACTGAGCCACCCAAGCACTGCTCCAGGATCTTGAACAGCTCCTCACAGTGACTATTAGAGAAAATCTGCTCATGTTTCTGGCAGGAGGAGGGCAAAAGTAGCCATTTTGAAATATTCCAGAATGTTCTGTTCTTCCTAACAAAGGCTTATCACTAGTTATCTTAACAAGGCCTATCATTTATAAATAGGGCTCCAGTATAATAACAGAGGAATACAACTGGCAGAACACACATCTCAGACTTTATTTAAGACGTCTGTGCTGTGTGGTTGCCAGGGTAGCTCAGTGGGTTAAGCGTCTGCCTTCAGCGCAGGTCGTGATCTCCAGGTCCTGGGATCAAGCCCTGTGTTGGGCTTTTGCTCAGTGGGGAGTCTGCATCTTTCTCCCTCTGCACCCCCCCTTGCTCATTCTCTCTCTTAAATAAAGAAATAAAATCCTTTTTTTAAAAAAATGATGCAAACATCGTGATTCAAAGGGGCACATGCACCCCAGTATTTATACCTCTGATGTCCACAATAGCTAAAATATGGAAAGAGCCCCGATGTCCATCAACAGATGAATGGAAAAAGAAGATGTCATACACACACACACACACACACACACACACACACACTGGAATATTACTCAGCCATCAAAAAGAATGAAATCTTGCCATTTGCAATGACGTGAATGGAACTAGAGGACCTTATGCTAAGTGAAATAAATCAGTCAGAGAAAGAAAAATACCATATGATTTCACTCGTATTTGGAACTTAAGAAACAAAACAGATGAACATAGGTGAAGGGAAAGAGAGGGAGATGAACCATAAGAGACTTAACGATAGGAAACAAACCGAGGGTTCCTGGAGGGGGGATGGGGGGATGGGGTAACTGGGTGATGGGCATTAAGGAAGGTGTGTGAAGTAATGAGCACTGGGTGTTGTATGCAACTGATGAATCACTAAATTCTACCTCTGGAACTAATAATACACTACGTTAATTTAAAAAATTAAAATTAAAAAAAAAGAAATTCTTCAGAACAATTATATAGGTCAGAAACTCGAAGGAATCAATGAAAGTAAAACAAAATATTTTCTTTCTATTATTCTTAATTAACAATAATAGCCATAATATATTTGGTAATTATAGTTTGTGGATAAGTGAAATGAATGGCAGCAGTGTTATAAGGAATGGGAGGGTGGAATTGAGACTATTCTGTTATAAGGTACTTACACTTCCGGAGAAGTGATACAGTGTTGCTTGAAAGATACATGTAAAATGCATATAGTAAATATAATAATAAACATTAAAAATATACTTGTAAATGTATATTTCAACCACTACAAAAAGTTTAAAAAAGGGGTGCCTGGGTGGCTCAGTCAGTAGAGTGTCTGACTCTTGACTGCAGCTCAGGTCATGATCTCAGGGTCATGAGATCAAGCCCCACGTTGGGCTCCACACCGAGCATGGAGTCTGCTTAAGATTCTCTCTCACCCTCTGCCTCTGCCCCTCCCCACTCAAAAAAATAAAAAATATTTTTTAAAAAAAGCTTAAAAAGGAGTATAATTGATATACTAAAGAGAAAAAGCAGAATCATATAAAAGGCTCAATTGGAAGACAGAAAGAGAATAAAGAACAAGAATAACAAATAGAAAAAAATAGGGGAAGAATAAAAGAAAAGAAAAGAAAAGAAAAAATAGGGGAGTTGGCTTCTCCCTCTCCCTCTGTTCCTCCCTGCTCCTCATGCTCTCTCTCTCTCTCTCTCAAATAAATAAAATCTTTAAAAAAAATAGAAAAAATAACAAATATGGTAGATATGAATTCAACTATATCAATCATCACTTAAAGGGTACCTGGGGGGCTCAGTCGGTTGGGACTCTGACTCTTAATTTTGGCTCAGGTCATGATCTTGGGCTGGTGGGGTTGGGCTGGAGTTAGGCTTGTCCCTCTCCTTCTGTCCTCTCACCTCCTGCGTGTTCTCTCTCTAAAATAAATAAATAAACAAAATCTTTTTT
>CM052891.1:43038126-43064021 GCA_028534135.1 Potos flavus
TGCGGGACTCGATCCCAGGACCCTGAGATCATGACCTGAGCCGAAGGCAGAGGCTTTAACCCACTGAGCCACCCAGGCGCCCGTCTCCACCCATTTCTTGAGGCCCCCAGGGGCACAGAGAAGCAGTTGCGTGCAACAGAGACCTGGTCCTCCTATGCTCTCCTCTTGTCCCCACCGCCCTTCCCCCCATGCCTGACGGTGCTCGCAAGGGTCACCGCCCAAAGAAACTCCTTGCACCCAAATTCTTGTGTCAGGGTCAGTTTTAGGAGAACCCAAACTGAGACAGTAAGAACTCAATAAAGGTTAACTATAATAATAATAATAATAATAATAATAATAACAACAATAATAATAATAATAATAATAGAATTACTCACTTATTTTCTCTCACTCTGGAGGAGTGTAACAGTCTCAGCTAACATTTATTGAACACTTACTGGATACCTCCTCCAGGTGTGTTTTCCCACCAACACCCCTCTGAGGTGTCATTAAGTTGGCTTTACAGCTGGGGGAAACTGAGGCACGGAGTAATCAAGTGATTTACTCAACATCTCACTGCTGGGACGCAACAGAAGCAGGTTTCCAGCCCAGGAGGCGGGGCTCAGCGCCCACTGGTACCCACACGAGGCCACAATGCCTCTCCAAGCCCCAGGATGAAATCCAAGACCCTTGGCCTGGTCCTCTAGGCCTTTCCTGACCTGGTCCCTGCCTGGCCTCATTCCTGCCGCTAGCACGCTCCTCTCCAGCCAACTTGAACTGCCTGGAGGAACTCGTGCCTTTTCACCTCTGTTCCACATTGAACACCCTTCCTCCTTGTAGCTACCACTTCTGAGTCTCCCTTCCGTATGCACCACCGCCTCCAGAAAGCTCTATCTGCAGCCACCCCAGGCTTGGTCAGGCTCCTCTGGGCTCCATGAGCTCCCAGCGGTCCCCATGTGATCACACCGGCTGCTTCTGTCGGAGGGAGGGGGTCCCCACCGCTGAGTCCCCGCACCGCCCAGCCCAGGGCTGGCATGAGGATGGGCAAACTCCAGGGATACAGCAAACATTCAGACATGTGGGTGGAGGAGCGGCCGGCTGAGGGAGAGGTGCCATCCTGCCCAGGCCTGGGACTGGGAGCAGGATGAGGGAGAGAGGGTGGGAGGTAACAGGGAGGCGGGATGAGGCATATTCACTGAGAAGCCAGCAAAGCTTAAGCCGCAGTCCCTTTCATCTGCCAGGCCATCCACGGCACTGACAGGGGTCTCGCGATGGGCTCGTGCTTTTTTTTTTTTTTTTTAAGTTTTCTTTATTTACTTAATCTCTACACCCCACGTGGGGCTTGAACTCGCAACCCCGAGTTCAAGAGTCGCATGCTCCTCTGACTGAGCCAGCCAGGCACCCCGGTCACAGGCTTTTTGTAAAATCTGCCAAAATAAGTTAAATGCCTTTTCTCACACTCTATGTGTTAAAAAAGCCAATTTAAACATTTTCCGCAGTTACTGCGATGCAATGCGTGTCACTCCACTTCTTAACATTGTTAATTTACTGTATTTAATTTATTTTATCCTCTTGGGCAATGCTCCTGTTGAAATATAATATGCACACGGAAAGGGACTCGCATTGTAAGCGTCCAGCTCAATGAATTTTCACCAGATCGAAAACCAGAGGGGTGACCAGCTCCCTGACACCCCACAGGAGTGACCGCTTACCTTGCCTTCTCGCCGCACGGACTAATTTGTCTGCTCTTGAAATTCACATGAGTGGATATCACTCGTTCCTGTGGTGGCATCATTGTGTGCTATGAAAAGGGCACCATTGACCCCCAGTCCTCCGCTGAGGGGCAGTTAGGCTGTTCCCGGTGTGGAGCTGTGCGGAATAGCGTCACGAACATTCTAGAACATGTTTCTTGGTATGCATACTTGCCCACTGCTGATGGTGCTGACACAGTGGAACAGCTAGCTATGAGGGTGGCCCTGGGTTCTGCCTCCCGAGGGGAGTGGGGGGGGGACCACCAAGCTGTTTCCCAAAGTGCTCGTACCAGATAAGCAAGCAGTACTGGTCGCGGCTGCTCACGACCACTGTCTTCCATTCTGACGCCCCCTTCATCCCGGAATCTCTCATTTTGTACCTGTAAGGTCATATTTGAGAGGGAGAGAGAACAGAACAAGAGAGAGCACGAGCGAGGGGCAGGGGGCAGAGGGAGAGGGAGAAGCAGGCTCCCAGCTGAGCAGGGAGCCTGAAGCAGGGCTCAGTCCCAGGACCTGAACCCAAGGCAGACGCTTCACCGACTGAGCCCCCCAAGTGCCCCTATATTCTTTCTCTTAAAGAGAGCTTCCTACGTTATGAAAACTTCAGGCCCCACAAAATCTTGCTCCGCCCCAAGGGACAGCTTTGTAGAAGATGGGAAGGTTCTGAGTGAGCTGGGAGCCCAGAGAGGGTCCTGAGCACAAGAGGGATGGGGTCTGAGTTAGGTGTGCGGATCACATTGGGGGCACAGGTTGAGGGAAGGAGGCAGGTGAGGGGGGGCTAAGGATGATATTTTAGGAATCATCAGGGCTTGGTTGGTGTTTAGAGTCTCTATATTGAGGCCACCCTGGGAGTTAGCGTAGACAGAAAAAAAGACCCAGGATGTGTCCAGGGGTGCCCCAACAGTAACAAAGAAAGAAGGAGGAACCAGCCAAGGACCACCCCCGCCCCCAGGGAACTGGGAGGAGAGATCGCTGTAAGGAGGGCCGGGGTGTTCGACACCAGGGTGTTCGCCATCCCACCACAGCCCCGTGGCTGGCCACTGATGTCTTCCCCTCCCTGTGAAGCCACACACACCCCCATCCCACCCAAAGTATCACCTCCACCGCGCTGGGTCCCCCTCCCAGATTACTTCTATAGGGCAGTATAACTGCCATTATGCTCTATATTTGTTTATTGCATGTCCCCTCCATGTCTGCTTCCTGAGGCAGTGACTTTCTCCTCGTTGTCACTGCTATATTCCCGGTATCCAGATCGGGATCTAAACTATCACAGGAGATAGGATCTAGTTGGTGAATACATTTGGCAGAAGGGGGAAACAGGTGGAGAGAGAAGGCGGTTTGCCAGAGGTTACGTGGAGAAGGCAGGGCAGGGATTTGGGTGAGGCCTGGAGTCCCAAGGCCGAGATCCCCCTGGCCCTCTTGCCCCGCTTCTGGACTCATTTGGGTCCTCTGGACTCCCAGGTCCAAAGTGGAGCCCAGGGCAGGGCTGGGTTCCAGGAGGGCGGAGACCGCGGCGCGATCTGGGAGCCGCCGCTAGAGGGCGCTGCCGACGCGCGTCCGCGCCCGGGGAGGAGCCTGGTGGGCTGAACCCGCGGAGGAAAAGGGAGCGGAGGGGTGCGGGTGGGGACGCGATGGGGACAAGGAGGCCAGAGGGAGGTTATGGGCGGCCCTAGGAAGACCTTTACCGGCCTGGGGAGGGAAGCAGGATGAGGACAGGCTTCCCACGAGATGAGTTTTTAACCCTATCTTGAAAAATAAGTGGGAGGTGGAGTTTGAGAAGGGCCGGGAGGTCCTGGTGGGGAGGGGATGGTAAAGACCCCAGCAGGTCTCTAGGACAGGTTACGTACAACCTGGTCAGGGGGACATGATCTGGTCAGGAAGGCATGAGCTGCGTCGATGGGTCTTCGGGAGGAGATATTAGAAATACAGAGTAAGGGCTGGGCAGGCTCCCCCAGCCCTACTCAGAGGCAGACCCAGCCCCGCCCCGCCCCCCGGCACTTCCTGGGAGCATCAGCATTTAGACTTTCCTGGGTGCTTGTGGTCTCTGCCCTGAGTGTAGGGACATTGGTGCCTCCCACAGGGCCTGGCGGAAGGCAGACACCCTGGACTGCTTCCCCGAGTGGCCAGGACCCAGGGGCTGCCTCTCCCCAGGCCTGTCTCATCACCTGTAGAATGGGGCCCCAGGGGATGGTCTGAGGTGCCCTCCAGGCCCCGAGTCCAAGTTCAGCAGGAAGGATTGGCTCCTAGGGGCCCACTCCCAGCAAACTGTCCCTCTTGCTTCCTACTGCTAGACTTTCTGGGGGAAATGTTAAGAATAATAAATAATAATAATGGCTTTGTTTGGTGTTTTGCTTTTTTTTTTTTTTTTAAAGATTTTATTTATTTATTTGACAGAGAGAGAGGGGGAAGCAGGCTCCCCACCAAGCAGAGAGTCTTGATTGAGGGTTCGATCCCAGGACCCTGAGATCATGACCTGAGCCGAAGGCAGACACTTAACCGACTGAGCCACCCAGGGGCGCCTCCAGGAACTTTTCGAAGTGATGTATATCTTTCTTAGATCAGTTAATCCCCAGCAATACCATGAGTAAGGAATGATTACCAGTTTCCTTTAACAAATGAAGAAACAGACTCAGAGAGGGACATGACTTATCCAAAGCCACACAGCCGGGAATGAGCAGTCTGGGTCCCTAAGGTCTTCTGAGTGCCCCAGCCCCAAAGCAGGGATAAAGAGACCCCAAACCTCAGCCCTACTCTGAGCACAGATACATATGCGGCTCTGGAGGTCTCCTCTCAGAGTGGGGCCCCCTTCGTTCTGGGGACCGCCGAGCCCCAGAGCTCAGCTGGACATGGGCCATCAGCCCTGGGTTGGGGGATAGTGCCTGGCTGGCTGGCACTAGCACTAGAGTGGCTGTGTGGGCTAAAATCCCAACTGACCGCTCTCCGCTGTGGGATTCCACGAAAGTCACTTTGCAGCTCTGTGCCTCAGTTTCCCCTTCTGTAGAATGAAGATAATAAGAGCATCTCCTTTAGAAGATTGTTGTGAGGGGGCGCCTGGGTGGCTCACTTGGTGAACCTGGTGACTCCTGATCTTGAGGTCATGGGTTCAAGTCCTACACTAGAGTTTACTTAAAACAAAGGGGGGAATGGGAGGATAGAAAATATAGGGAGTGGGTGCCTGGGGGGCTGAGAAGGTTAAGCGTCTGCCTTCAGCTCAGGTCATGAAGTGCCAGCCCAGAGTTGTCCGAGCTCCAGCTTTCCAAGGAGAAATGGGAATGCGGTGGCGGGTGGGAAAGGGAGGTCAAGGCGACTGAGCGTGGCCCGGGAGTGGTGGAGCTAGAGAGGTTGGGGGGAAGGAGCGGCAGACACACCAGCTGATCCACCTGTCTGCCATTCCTAATCCCCCTCTCTGCTACTGCCTTCCACTTCACAGGATGGAAAAGACAGATGACTCACTTTCCCACTCTCCTTTGCAGCCAGGAGTGGTTGTGTTAACACAGCTCTGGCCCAGTTAGATCTAAGGAGTCTTGTTGGGGTGGATGTGAGTTCTTCAGGATAAAAAGGGACAAATGCTTTCAATTAACCCTAAACTTAACCATCCCTCTTCCTTCCCATCTTAAATGTGAATGCAGATGAAATGCCAGGAGCCGTGGCAGCTATCTTGTAAACAAGAGTGAAAAAAGCAAATTGCAGAGACACCAGCCCTGACATCATCGGCCCAGTAAAACAATGCGAGCCAGAACTAATCTCCAAGCTCACAGTCTTAACTTTACTGGGGATGGTTATTTGATAGAATTCAGAAGAAGAGGGAAAAAGAGAGGCTGGATAGAAGTCAGTGGAAGGCAAAGGTCAAGGGCAGAGACTTTTTGTTTGAAGGTAGGGGATGTCTGAGCATGTTTTTATTATAACTAATATTTATTGAGTGCACAGGAAGTGTGGGGCACAGGGATTTACATAGATCAACTTATTTCTCATCACAATCTTCTGAGCCAGGACTGGCTTTATCCCCCATCATCCTCAGAGAACGTTTGCCCAGAGATACAAAGCAAATTGTCCTAAGGTCCCAGAGCTACTAGGCAGTGGAGGTAGGATCTGAACTCAAGTACATGGAGTCCAGCCAAAAATGGAATCCGGCCCCATCACTGCCTTCCTCTGCCGCGCCAGGAACCCTGCCAGGAGCAGCGGCCACCCCCTGGGGTGGAAGGAGTGTGTGGATGATGACCGCTGGGGCAGGGGACCTGGAAGGAGCAAGTCGGCCCTGGCTCCACGGTCAGCTGAAATGCTGGAGAATCTGTGATCCCGCTGGCCTTCTCTGGGCCTCAGTTTCCTCCTCTATAAAATGGGGCTGGAACAGCACCTTCACTGCCTGTCGAGACGGTTCGCAGAGATGACCGCAAGGCTGCAGGGTGGTGCGGGGATGCGCGGGGAGCCCCAGAACCGCCCGTGGGGAGGAGTGTGCGGGCTGTGCAGAGTAGGGGTCCCTCCCAGGCCATCTCACTCTGGGTCCGCCCCAGTTCCCGCCCCGAGCATTTCCGGGCCGGCCTCAGGAAATACCAGACCACCCCCCCCCACGCGTTCCCTGTGGGGCCTGCGTCACCAGCCCGGGAGCCGGGAGCCGCTGGCCAGCTCCTCGCCCGCCCCTCCTCCACCTCCTTCCGGCCACTGCCGGGCCTTTGCTCACATCTCCGTCCCAGGGGGAATGCCAGCTTTCTTGGGCCTGGCCCTTGAGACTGGAGACTCGGCCGCTGCTGCCTTCCGAGCCTTCTAGATGGATTCCATCCCCTCCCTCGTCCTCCTCCAACTCTTTACTCCCGCGCTGGGAGAAGGCAGGTCGAGGGCCGGGGCGGGACTGGGGCCTGGGGAACTGGGCTGCTACACCCTCGAGGTAAGGCTGCTGTGATGGATAGGGGAAAAAGTTGGAGACATTCTGGAAACCCAGAAGAGGAATCAGGGATGTAATCGGGGAAGGCTGCCTGGAGAAGGTGACTTTTAACTTTTTTTTTTTTTAGATTATTTATTTATTTGTCAGAGAGAGAGAGAGAGCACAAGCAGGGGGGAGAGGCAGGCAGAGCAGGCAGAGGGAGAAGCAGGCTCCCTGCGGAGCAAGGAGCCTGATGCGGGACTCGATCCCAGGACCCCGGGATCATGACCTTAGCTGAAGGCAGCCAGCCGATTAACCGACTGAGCCACCCAGGCGTCCCAGAAGGTGACTTTTAAGTCCAGATTGGAAGAGCAAGGCGTTAACCAAGGACAAGTGTTTCAGACAATAATTCATTTAGTCAACAAGCATTTATTGGGCACCTACTTTGTGCAGGTCCCTGGGGCAAGGCCCTGGGGTTTGGGGAGGAGGCAAGACAGGTTTGTGCTCTTGTGGGTTTTGCACTGGGGGAGTCCGAGGAGGAAGCAAACTGATCAGCTGGGCACAGAGGTACTGAGGAAGAGGATGGAGAGGATTGGGGCAATGGGGGCGGGGGGCTTATGCTAGTTCGAGGTAGGTGGTCAGAAGGGCATCCCTTCCCTGAGGAAAAGGCATCAGAATGACTGAAAGCAAGAGCAAGGCTTAGCTAGGCAAAGAGGGAGGGTGGGGAGGCTCCAGATTGGGGTGGGGGACAGGAAGTGGAGGTTGGAGGTTGGGAGGACCCAGGAGCCCAGACTGCCAGGTGGCGCCCGGACACTACAAGGCCGGTGGATCCAGGCAGTGAAGTGACTTGCCCAGGGTCACACGTGGTAGAGCCAGGATTTTGTACCTGGAGTGCAGGGGCAGGACCTGCTCACCACAGGGGGCTCCATGGCACCTTGCAGCCGACCCACCACCGCACACCCCTCCGGGAGCCGGGGCCAGCCTCCCCTGCCTGCCCCGCAGGGTCTCCAGGGGCAGGTGCCAATAGAGGGGACAGCCAGCTGTTGATAGGAGACGCTGCCCTGGGCCAGGCAGGAGCGGAAATCACCGTGGGATGGTGGAGGCTGTGGTGGCCATGATGTGGTTTCTCCAGGGCCCCTGTGGTCACAGCCGGGGCCCCGTGCCTACCTCCTGTGGCTTCTTTGCCCACAGAGAGTCCTCCCCGGGGCCTGCCCTGTTTCCCAGAGCTTGGGCTGGGAGTCCGGATGGGACCCTCTTCAGTCCCTGGAGACCTCCTGGGAGGCTGCGGTTGGTCTCCGTGTTTTGTAGAAAAGGAAACTCAGCTTCAGAGAGGGACAGCGGCTGGGCTGGGGTCACACAGCGGAAGAGCTGAGCCAGGAGCCCCCAGCTGTTGGCTCCTTCCCTTCCCCCTGTCTAGATTCCCAACCTCCTAAAGGTGAGTCCTGGGATCTCATCCAAACAAAAGACTTAGGGGCACCCGGGTGGCTCAGTGGATTAAGGCCTCTGCCTTCGACTCAGGTCATGATCTCAGAGTCTCGGGATGGAGCCCCACATCGGGCTCTCTGCTCTGCAGGGAACCTGCTTCCCCCTCTCCCTCTGCCTGCCTCTCTGCCTGCTTGTGATCTCTCTCTCTTTGTCAAATAAATAAATAAATAAAATCTTTAAAAAACAAGCAAACAAACAAAAGACTTGAACTTGAATCCTTGTCCTGCATGCTTCTGGGGATTCCAAGTGAAGACATTCCATCAGTCTTCAAACTTTTGAGCTCCTACCCCAAGCCCGGGCCCCTTGCACATAGGATGGGCCCTAAGAGTGTTATCTCTGGCCTCCATTCATAGAGGGAGTGGGTAAGGACACAGATTCTGGGTTCACACACCCTCTACCACCTGTTCACTGTGCGCATTTCAACCTCCTGTGCCTCAGTTCCCTCGCTGGTGAAATGGGATCATGACGGTGCCTTCCTCATTGGGTTGGTACGAAGGTTAAATGAGATAATACAGGGAAGTGCTTAGGAGAGGGGCTGCCATGGTGTCTCTCTGTGGGTTTTGCTGCTATTATTAGGCACCTACTGCATGCTATGACCCTGCACAGACCCGCCCCATCCTTACAGTCACGGATGAGGCCAGTGTCTCCACACCTCCACCTCACAGACGGGGAGATCCGACGGCAGCTGAAGGCTGCCCAGAGTCTCGCAGCTGGTGAGATGTCGTGTGAGGATGGAAACCCAGGCCAGGCTGACTCAGACATCCCCGGGCCCTCTGCCAACGCGGCGGCTGTGACTCAAGTTTGCAGGAAGAGGGGGAGGAGGGCGGGGTAAGTGGATGCCGAGGGGAATCCAAGGCCTCTGTTTTCTCAGAAGTAGAAGTGCGTTTGGTGACGTCTGGCCAAGACAAGGAGAAGGCAGTAAGGGGCCCGGGAGTCCCCCGGACACCGCGGGCTTGACAAGGCTGCGGGGAAATGCATGCTTTGTGCAGGGGCCGCTGGATTTCTACCTGGGCCTCTGAGGCCCCGACCTGGCTCAGTCCCCAGCCCCACGGACGACGTCCAGGCGGGCCGGGAGTCCCCAGCCCTCTCTGGCTCCACCCTAACCTGCTGGATGACTTCAGGCCCAGGCAAGACCTCTTATCTTAGGCTCCTCGAGTACCAGGAGAGGCGAGCGGCTGGGATAAGTGAGCCCCCGCTGGCCATCCTGGCCCTCTCAGAGCCCCTCTCAGAGGGGAGAGAGACCATAAACAGAGAGATCCGTGTGTAACCTAAGTCAAGTGCGAATGGTTGGTGTGAAGTCCGCACGAAGCAGGGAGGGGTGGGGGAGAGCGATGTGGGGGCCGGGGGAGGAGGGCACCAGCTTGGGGGTCCAGGAAGACTGACGGAGCACTGGACTGGAGGGAACAGAGGACAGGGCATGTGGGCAGACATCTGGGGAAGGGCGTTGCAGGCAGAGGGAACAGCAAGGGACAGTGTGGGGGAGGCTCCGTCTGCAGGGGGAAGGGTGGGGTGGGGCTGGGCAGGAGGGGCCGGGCCTTCTAGCCGTGGGAGGGGCTGGGGATTGGATTCTAAGGGTCATGCCAAGTCCTTGGAGGGTTCGAAGGGGGTGACGGCATCTCATTTGGTCTTCCCAGCCACCCCACCCAACCCACTGCCAGCAAGGAAGAGTGCCCCCAAATTGGAGTAAATAATCTGAGCAAGTCTGAGGCCTTTGTCCCAGGCTCTCGAATCTACTATTTGTGTGTGTGTGTGTGTGTGTGTGTGTGTGTGTGTGGTGTGTGCGCAAGCTACAAAGCCCTCCCCAGGGGACCACAGGCCAGTCTGCAAGCTCGGCTTCTACCACTCAGCAAACATATCTAGACATTACGCCTGTGGCCCGAACCTCGGAGGGCCCAGGATCAGCCCTCCCTCAAGAAGCTGCCAGAGCACAGAGTGTCAGAAACTGAACTGTGTGTCACCATCTGGGGGGTGTCTGCTAAGAGGGTCTGCAGCCCCAGAAGGCCCTGAGCAGGGCCCATGGCCATCAAGGAAGGCCTCTAAGGCAGAATGCCTCCTGAATCCTAAAAGCCTATCAGCAGCACTCAGCCAGGTCAACTGTTAGAAGGGACCTGAGGAGTGGAGAGGGAGCTCCAGGCAGAGGGAACAGCACATAGGGAAGCTCAGAGGCCAGCATGCGCAGGTCCTCTTAAGGGACCCCAGATGATCGGTGGGCCTGTAATGTGGGATGGTGGGGGAGCAGTGATCACAGATGAGCCCAGAGAGGGTAACGCCTTCCCCACTCTGGAGCTCAGTTTCCTAATCTGTTCGGTGGGTGATCAGAAGGAAGGAGACCAAGGATGGGAAGGGACCTCGTGCTGGTTGGGCAGGTCCCAGCTGGCCCACTTGTCCCTCCTGCCTTTGTCTCAGTGTGTGGGAGGCTCTGATCCAGCAGCCCGGACCAAGAGAATGGAGATAGAGTTTTGTTCTCATCCTTCTGCTCAGGCCTTCTCAGCTAAGCACATTTACAAAAATTAATAGCAATATTGCTTTATGTCCTTAAGTTGCATTTCCTTTGGATGAAAGAAAGAAGTCGAGAGAAGAGAAGAAGGGAGGGAGGGAGGAAATAAGAAGGAGAAGGAGACAGGGGAAAAAAAAAAAGATTTGGAGATTTGGCGGTCCCTGGGACAATCCTGTTTCAGCCCCAACATCACACAGTCAGGGCTCAGAAAAGGAAGGTTGCCCCAGTGAGCAGAGGTGAGGCGGGGAGAAGGCAGCAGGGAGATCCGGTTTGGAGATGTGGTCCACGGTCTCAGGATAGACTGGTAGATCCTGATATTCCATTTGGCCCAGAGCCCCTTCCAGCACGAAGGCCTGCCCTCTTGGCATTCTTCCGACAACCTTGACTTATGAGCTTATGATTGCCTACTCTGTGCTGGGCCTTAGACTACATGCTTTCCATCTGCCATCTGGGCATGAAGAAACAGGCATTACTGGCCCCATTTTATAGGTAAGGAAGCTCGAGGCTCAGAGACGAGCAGTGACTTGTCCAAGGTCACTTAGCTGGCAAGTCACCGAGTCTGGATTCAAATCCAGACCTCTCTGTCCCCAGGACCTATATTTCCAAACACCGACATGGCCCCTAAAGGGACCAGATTGGGGGCATGTCTTTGCAAAGAGAAGAGCATCCCCATGGAAAAGCCATGTTCTCCCAACGTATCGCAAAATGTTATTCCTCTCTGCTTCTAAAAAGTTCTGGATTCTCTTAGGGCTTCGATATGTTGTTCATCCGTGAAATGGGCCAGTAACCTTGCCTGGCCTCCTCCGTATCTGATGGGAGAATCCTGAGGGTGGGGCCCTGATCCCCTGGGAATCAGCCGGGTTTGGAGCTTCTGGGACCAGCTCTTGCACAGCTCTGTGCAGCCCACCACGTACACACGTGCTTCCTTGCAACGCAGCACTTTCTTTCTTTCTTTCTTTCTTTTTTTTTTTTTCAAGATTTATCTATTCATTTTGGAGAGAGAGAGAGACTCTGGCAGATTCCCAGCAGATTCCCGTCTGAGTGCGGAGTCTGACGCAAGGCTCAAGCCCATAACCCTGAGATCACAACCAGAGGCGAAATCAAGAGTCAAGACACACAACCAGTGAAACCCCCAGCACATTCATACACATGTATCTTTTGTAATCTTACGTAGACAAGGCAGGAGTTATCACTACGCTGTCCACTCTGTAGTGAGGAAAACTGAGCTCAGAAAGGCAGAGTGAGGTGCCTGAGGTCACCCAGCTGCCAAGTCCCTTGCACCTGGTTCTTAGGCATTCCAGATTTCTGTGGCTTCACGCACGGCACAATCACTTGCTTTTCTGCTGGCTTGGCCGCCCGCTCAGGTCTCTCCGGCTTCTCCCGAATCCTCCAGGCTGCAGGCTCTCCACTCAAGCCCGTCCGTTTTTCTTCTGGGAAAAAGGAAGGGGATTGGGACTCAGAAACTGGAGTGGAAATCAAGGAGCAGAGCAGGAGGGCAGTCTGAGCACCTGTCCCCCCATCCACACGTGGGCTCTGGCAGGCGTGTCATGATGGGAGCGGGGTTGGGGTGAAAAACCCATAGGAAAGGAAAACTAAGATCCACAAAAAGGTGAAATGGCTGAATGAGTGGAGGAGCTAGGACTTGAACCCCGGCTTTCTGACTCCCAATGTCATGCCCTTGGCATTGGACGGGGCCGCACCCAGAGAGTTGACGGTCATCTGAGTCTTGATTTGGACTTTTCGCCCAGAATGATTAGCTGACGCTGACAGAAGGGTGTGATGCTGGCCAGGAGGGAGCAAGGGCAGGACGTGAGTCTCAGCGCCACGATGCCGTCTATTTCTGCCTCTCCGTATCCAAGACAGCAGCTTTTTAGGAATACAAGCAGCAAGTGGTTTGCTATTACACATAAAATATGGTTGGGAGGGCACTAGGTGAATACAACTCACTTTAAGCATGACTTTAACAAATTATTTATTCAGATCTGAATTGATATCAAGAACTCACTTTGGGTAAGTGTTGCCAAAGCTCTAAGAGGTTGGCTACATTCCCTTCTTAATGACTTGAATGGAGGCACAGGGTGGGGATGGCTATTCATTGATCTGGGATAGATGAGGTATCCCATAGGGAGTCTTCGGTCACGAGCAAAAAAAAAAAAAAGGATTCTGGTTAACTAAAGAAAAAAGTGAAAGGAAATTCAGTGGAAGGAGATGGAGTAGCTCAGAGAGTCAAAAGCAAAGCTTGGAAAGGCCACCACCCAAGGCAGCTCCAGGATCT
Source organism: Potos flavus (assembly GCA_028534135.1). Lineage (NCBI taxonomy): Eukaryota > Metazoa > Chordata > Mammalia > Carnivora > Procyonidae > Potos > Potos flavus. The sequence continues at coordinate 43,050,972 of CM052891.1, forward strand.
TAGAAGGGAGAATTGATGGGCGTGACACTGCTGTGGGACATGAAGGAAGGACAGATGCTGGGCAGTTAATCCAATGGAGGACCCCTTCAGGTGGCTAGGATGTTGGCTAATCTCATCCGCATCCCCAAAGATGGCACTTGCAGCTGGCAGGTGGGACTGGACTGAAAGAGAAGTCATTTTGCAAAGGTTAACTTCAAATTCTTCCTTTGCTCTGAGAACCCAATATAGGTTGGGGCTATCTGGCATCCCAGTAACCTAGAGACAAGACTGGGATTGCTCTTTCAGAGCCCCTGTAAGGAACCTGCAAATAAATTTGCCCAGGAGTGCAAAGACATAGATGATCAAGGACATGCATTGGCATGGTTTCTAGAAACCGAATGCAGGGGATAATATCCCCCATTTTCCTAGGGACTGATTAAACGCACTAAGCCATTATGAATGAGGAAGTTCTTTTTATGTTTATATGGAAGAATCACCGGGAGATACGCCAGTAAGTGAAGGGGGCACAACGCTGTGCATAGGGGAAGCTGCCATATGTGTAGAGATTGGTTGCAGGGGTGGAGTTTCGCAGATACATATGAGCCTGTAAGTACCAAGAGAACTCATATTACACGGTCACAGTAATGGCCTCAAAGGAGGGGGACTGCAGGTCTGGGGAAACAGCAGGAGGAAGACTTGTTTTTCGTGGTATATCCTGACATATTGTTTGAAAATGTTCTGTGCATGTCTGAAAAAAGACCAACAGCGCCTTTGATGGGGTGCCTGGCTGACTCAGTCAGAGGAGTGTGCAACTCTTGGTCTTGGGGTCCTGAGTTTGAGCCCCACATTGGGTGTAGAGATCACTTAAATAAATAAATATTTTTAAATAATAAATAAATAGACCCTTTTACTTGGACTAGTTTTATTTATTTATTTATTTATTTATTTATTTATTTATTTATTTATTTAAAGGCTTTAATCTATTCACTTGACAGAGAGATCACACAAGCAGGGGGAGCAGCAGAGGGAGGGGGAGAAGCAGGCTCTCCGCTGAGCAGGGAGCCAGACTCAGGGCTCGATCCCAGGACCCCAGGATCATGACCTGCGCCGAAACCAGATGCCTAACCAACTGAGCCACGCAGGCGCCCCACTTGGACTGTTTTTAGTTTTATAGAAAAGTTGCAGATAGAGCAGAGACTTTTCCCCTATACTCGTCACTCAATTTTCCCCTAGTTACCGTACAATTACCTTTATCCATTTGTCAAAACTCAGAAGTTAACATTTGGTACAATACCATTAACTAAGTCACAGTAATTATTTGGATTTCACCACTTTTCCACCCACCTCCCTTTTCTGTACTAGAAGTCCATCTGGGATACCACATTGCATTGAGTTGTCTTGCCTTCATAGTCTCCCTTTAGTTGGTGAGTTTACTGGTCTCTCTTGTGTTTCATGACCTTGACAATACTTTTGAAGAGTACTGGTTAGGTATTTATAAGATTTGTGCACATATACTTTTAGGATTTATTTTCATTAAAAAAAATTTATTTATTGAGAGAGAGAGAATGGGGGGAGGGGCAGAGGCAGAGGGAGAGACAGAATCTCAGGCAGGCTTCTCACTGAGCACGGAGCCGGACATGGGGCTCGATCTCTCAACACTGAGATCAGACCTTAGCTGAAATCAAGAGTCAGATGCTCAACCAACTGAGGCCTCCAGGTGCCCCTAGGATTATTATTATTATTTTTTAAAGATTTATTTATTTGAGAGAGAGCTGAGGGGAGGGACAGAGGGAGAGAGAAACAAGCAAAGTCCATGCTCAGCCAATTACAAGACTTGATCTCATGATCCTAAGATCCTGACCTGAGCCAAAACCAAGAGTTGGACACCTAACTGACTGCACCCCCCAGGCTCTTGCCCCCAAGATTATTTTTAAAGATATTTATTAAATACAAAGAAGAAGAAGAAGAAGAGGAGGAAGAAGAAGAAGAAGAAGAAGAAGAAGAAGAAGAAGAAGAAGAAGAAGAAGAAGAAGAGGAAGAAGAAGAAGAAGAAGAAGAAAGAAAGAAAGAAAGAAAGAAAGAAAGAAAGAAAGAAAGAAAGAAAGAAAGAAAGAAAGAAAGAAAGAAAAGAGAAAAACAGAAGAAAACAGATATGGAAAGAAAGGAAGGAAGAGAGAAAGAATGAATAAATGAAAGAAAGAAGAGAAAAGGGATAGAAAGACTTTGGGGTTCTCCAAAGAGAATTTTGCTTGAGGCAACAGTGGATGTGGCCTTCAAGAAAGCCACAATGGGGGCGCCTGGGTGGCTCAGTGGGTTAAAGCCTCTGCCTTTGGCTCAGGTCATGATCTCAGGGTCCTGGGATCAAGCCCCCAATTGGGCTCTCTGCTCAGCAGGGAGCCTGCTTCCCCCTCTCTCTCTGCCTGCCTCTCTGCCTACTTGTGTTCTCTCTCTCTCTCTCTCTGTAAAATAAATAAATATAACTTAAAAAAAAAAAGGAAGCCACAACAATGTCAGTCTGACCCCACAGGTCTAGTCACCTGGCTCCTGGGCTAGTCTGAACTGATGTGTTTAGAATTGTCTCTGTGATACTGTTCATGATCATAGATGCAAAAGTTCTCAACAAAATATTAGTAAATCAAATTCACCAATACATTAAAAGGATCGTACATCATGGCCAAGTGAGATACATCATTTTCAGGGATGCAAGGATGGTTTAACCGCCACAAATCAACCACCGCGATACACCACATTAAGAAAACAAAGGATAAAAATTATGTGACCATCTCAATAGATGCAGAAAAAGCATTTGACAAAATTCAATGGCCATTTATAATAAAAATTCTCAGCAAGGTGAGTATAGAGGGAACGTATTTCAACATAATAGAGGCCACATATGACAAACCCACAGCTAACATCATACTCAATGGTGAAAAGCTAAAAGCCTTTCCGGGACACCTGGGTGGCTCAGTGGGTTAAGCATCTGCCTTCGGCTCAGGTCATGATCCCAGGGTCCTGGGATCAAATCCCGAGTTGGGCTCCTTGCTCAGTGGGGAGCCTGCTTTTCCCTCTGCCTGCTGCTGCTGCTTCCCCTGCCTGTGTCCTCTGTCTGACAAATATATAAATAAAATCTTAAAAAAAAAAAAAAAAGCTAAAAGCTTTCCTGCTAAGATAAGGAATAGGGCAAGGATGTCCACCCTCACCATATTTATTCATTGTAGTATTGGAAGTCCTAGCAACAGCAATCAGGTAAGAGAAAGAAAGAAAAGGCATCCAAATTTGTAGGGAACTAAAACTGTCACTACTTGCAGATAACATGATACTGTATATAGAAAACCCTGAAGAATCCACCAAAAAAACTACTTAGAACTAATAAATGAATTCAGTAAAGTTGCTGGATACAAAATTAATATACAGAAATCTATTGTTTTTCTATACATTAATAATGAACTGTCAGAAAGAGAAATTAAGAAAAAACTTCCATTTACAATTGCATCAAAAAGAATAAAATACCTGATAATAAATGTAACCAAGGAAGTGAAAGACTTGTATTTTGCTTGTTTTTAATATTTTATTTATTTATTTGAGAGAAAGTATGTGTGAGAGAGACAGCACAAGCAGCGGGAGCGGCAAAGGGAGAGGGAGAAGCAGGCTCTCTCCTGAGCAGGGAGCCCAATGCCAGGCTGTGACCCTGACATCATGATCTGAGCCGAAGGCAGACGTTCAACTGACTGAGCCACCCAGGGACCCCAGAAAGAACTATATTTTGAAAACTATAAGACACTGATGAAAGAATTTGAAGATGAAACAGACAAATGGAAAGATACACTATATTCATGGATTGGAAGAACTAATATTGTTAAAATGTCCATATTACCCAAAGCAGTCTACAGATTCAATGCAGTCCCCATCAAAATACCAATGACATTTTTTTTTCATAGAACTATAACAAAAATAGTCACAGGAATGTAATGTACAGCATAGGGAATAGAGTCAATAATGTTCTAATTACTTCATATCATGACAGATAATAACTAGACCTATTCTGGTGATCATTTTGTAATGTATAAAAACATCGACTCATGATCTTGTACACTTGAAATGAATATCATATTGCATATCAAGTATATTTCCATTAAAAAAAATAATTTTCTTGGGGCACCCGGGTGGCTCAGTGGGTTAAAGCCTCTGCCTTTGGCTCAGGTCATGATCTCAGGGTCCTGGGATCAAGCCCCGCATCAGGTTCTCTGCTCAGCAGGGAGCCTGCTTCCCCCTTTCTCTCTCTGCCTGCCTCTCTGACTACTTGTGATCTCTCTCTGTCAAATAAATAAATAAAATATTAAAAAAAAAAAATTTTCTCCGTGGGATGACAAAGAGGGCTCCTGGCAGCTCCAGGCTTCCCCAGTTCTTATTGCCCACAATCTCAGAAGCAGAGAGGGCCACTTTGTTGCTAATTTCAAGTAAAAATCCTGGAGTAAGCACTTATTGGCTGAGCTTGGGTCACATGCTCACCCCTGAACCAATCACTGTGGCAAGGGAGATGAAACACTCTAATTGGCCAGCCAGGGATAAGCCTGCCCCTGGACTGATAGTGAGGGGGGTTTGCTCTCCACAAGCTGCACCAGAAAACGTTTTAAAAATGCACTGTCTTTTATCACTTTCTCATGCAGGGGGAAGAGTCCCATGCCACTGGAAGCCAAGTAGCCAGGCTCTAGCATCCCTAGCATGAGCAACTAAGGGCTACTTTCTATGTGGGATTGCAGGTGGTTACCGTTATGGGTTAGCTGACCTGTGTGCCTGCCACCATAGGAATCAGGCTCACCACACTGCATCCATGGAAAATCTCAGCCTCCACTAACCCCTGTGCCTCCATCTCTCTGATTGACTTATTTTGCTTAGCATAAGACCCTCTAGTTCCATCCATGTCATTGCAAATGGCAGGATTTTTTTTATGGCTGCATAGTATTCCATTGTATATATATACCACATCTTCTTTATCCATTCATCTGTTGATGGACACCTAGGTTCTTTCCATAGTTTGGCTATTGTGGACTTTGCTGCTATAAACATTCGGGTACACGTGCCCCTTCAGATCACTACATTTGTATTTTTAGGGTAAATACCCAGTGGTGTGATTGCTGGGTTGTAGGGTAGCTCTATTTTCAACTTTTTGAGGAACCTCCATACTGTTTTCCAGAGTGGCTGCACCAGCTTGCATTTCCACCAGCAGTGTGGGAGGGTTCCCCTTTCTCTGCATCCTCGCCAACATCTGTCTTTTTCTGACTTGTTAATTTTAGCCATTCTGACTGGTGTGAGGTGGTATCTCACTGTGGTTCTGGTTTGTATTTCCCTGATGCCGAGTGATGTTGACCTGTGCCTCCATCTCTTCTCTGTGTCACACACCCCCATACACCAAAATAAAAATAAAAAATAAAAAATAAAAAAATGAAGTGTTTTGTTTGGACTCTTCACTGCTATAGAGGAAAAAGCCTGAAGATTAATAGTCAATAAAGAACAGAAATGTTGTGTCATAAGATCAGAAACTGCATTTAAATGGATGCTATGTTTTTATTGTTGCACATGATGCCCTAGGGAGGAAACTGATGAAGGCCATTGAAATTTGTTTATGAGGTGTGATGAGAGCTTTGGAAAAAAGGCATTGTGTAATCCCAAGCAGAACGGTCAGTTTATTGATGGATTTAGTAAATAGTACAACTACAAAAGCACGGAACTGTCAAAAATTTAAATGTAAACTGGAAATGAGGTTGATGACCATTATTGTTGGTAATCTGGGTATGGAGTGATGAAAACCCAAGTCAACCAGCTGAAAGAGGAAAGGGAGTTTACTAGAGTGGTGAGCATTGCTGCATACCTCCCCAGCATCTGTTCCCCTCCCATAAGTGCCCCCCCAGCTCTGGGGGGGGGGTTCCTCACCTCACGTTCCCCACAGTTGGCTGGCTCATCAGCAGGCAATCCAAGGTCTTCTCATCACACCTGCCTTAAGCATTGGTTTGCTGGTTGGGAGAAAGAGATTGTTTGTTTCTGGGTGGTATGGCTACAGATGTGAGACTGATCTGCTACAGCCAATTTAGAGCCAGTCAAGACACCAGCCAAGGAACATAATGACATGCCTAGGGGGTATATGGCATATGTGAAAGAAATGGAGCCAGAACCTTGATCATACCACACCTGAAGCCCTGACTCTGGAGATTTTAGTTAAATGAACGAATTGATTCCAATTATTATTTAAGCCACTTTGAGTTTGGTTTTCTATCAAAATAGCTCCAACTGATGTATTGGCTTGTGTGCTAAAAAGTCCAGGGTGAAAGCTTCAGGTATGGCTGGTTCAAGGTGCTCAAATAATGTCAGTAGAAATCTATCTTTTCTCTCATCTCTGTGTTATTTTCATTCTCAGGCTGACTCTCCTAGTGTGGAGCTGCTCCAGTCTTACATCCCACTAGCTCAGCAACCTAACGGGAAGAAAAGCTTCCTGTCTTTAAATCGCTTCTACAAAAATCCTGGGCTTGGATCTTATTGGCCTGTTTTGAGTCATGTGCCGGTTTCTGAACCAATCAAAATGGCCAAGGAGGAATGCTCTGATTGGCTTAGCCTTTGTCATACACCCACTCCTGGAGCTGGAGGGTAGGGGCAATCTCTCCCCTCAGCCTATTCAAATTCCTCTCAAGAGGTTAGCTTTGGGATCAGAAGAACCTGGGTTTTCCAGTAGTGTTGCCTTTTAGCATTGTGATCATGGACAAATTGAATCACATCTATACAATGGGGATAAAGATGGTCTTGAACTCAAAGCTGTTATTAAGAGAAAGTGAGATGATCCATGCAAAGCATTTGCACAGTGCTCACTGCTTTGTTGTTATTATTATTACTGTTTCCTAACTCCAGTACCTCCACTTCCAGGAAGTCGCCCTGATTACTCCCTCCTCAGGAGCTAAAGGAAATTTTCTCCCTGTGAGTTCTCACAGCCCTTTCTCTTGTGATTTTCTATGTGGTGTTTCAGATTCTGCTCCTGTTCATGATTCCTCTTTGCCCTTTTTGACTTCCAGCCCCTAGAAGGGCAGAAGCTTCATCTCCACATCTTAATAAGAACTACTGCTAAGCTAATCTAGGGCTGGTTAAAAAACGAAATTCAACCGAGCCAATTTTAAAGCTCTAATGGACTTTATTAAATGATTCATGAATTGAGCGGCACCGCACCTAGAAGGTAGAGGGAAGCTCCAGGGCAAGTGTACAAAATGGAGGATAAGTGGGAAGGATTATTCCCACTTCACAGATCAGGAAACTGAGGCCTCAGGGGAGCAGTGACACGGCCAAGGTCAAGCAGCAAATCATTGGTAGAAGTTAGGTGTTTCTGGATTCCCAGCACAGGGCTCTTTCTGCTGGCCAAAGTGTTTTGAATCTAGAGTTCAAACCTTCGGTGAAGATCCCCGGGACCTCCTTCTGCACCTTTACCAGGACATTCAGTTACAGGATTTGTTTTCCTCTAGTGGCCGGCGTTCTTGGTTGGTCATGCCGCTTTGAAGAATCAAGAGGTAGACCAGATGAAGAGTGGTGGGCAACAAAGCAAGATTTATTGATGGATAGTTATTGAGTAATAGTACAAATCTCTCGAAGAGGGAGGGGACCTGAGAGGGTTGCCACCGAAGTTTCTAAGCCTAGGGGTTTTTTTGGCTTGTCCAAGGGCTGTTTTAATCTGGTTAACCCTCCCTGCTCCCATCATCACAGGGGAAAGGTTGGAGGGTTCCTTCCAGGGTGGGGTAAAATCCTTTTAAGGGTGGTTTCCTCTTAGGGCGGGTGGGAGGGGGAAGGGCCCTTGTCCCTGCCTGCCTTTCTTCCGACTATCCTGCATTAATTCTTTTCACTCAGCATACCTTCCTTTCCTAACCTAAGATTCCTTGGCCTGCATGGCCATCTCGATGCTTCTGGAACATCGTTCGGACCAGCCCCAGTCACTGCTTCACTATACATCTGGAACCAACCTCCAAATCCTAGTGAAAGAGGACTTTACGTCCATTTTGACTTCAAAGGTTGTAATTAAGTTCTTCTTTCCAGCTTCTCTCTTAAAAGACTCTGCAAAGCTATCCCCTTGGGGGAATGGAAACTACCCCCTCAAACAATAAGGACAGCCCTGAGCCAGCAAGACCCCACCTGCAGGCGATCCACTCCAAGACAATGATGGATGGATCTTTACGGCCCACCTGCGGGGACCCACGGACCTTCGTCCCACATTCTCCTTACGTAAATCTGGAAGTATTTTCAGCACTTTGGAGACAGGTTTTTTTGTTTTTTTTTTTTAAGATTTTATTTATTTATTTGACAGAGAGAGAACACAAGTAGGCAGAGAGGCAGGCAGAGAGAAGGAGGGAAGCAGGCTCCCCGCCGAGCAGAAAGCCCGATGCCGGGGCTTGATCCCAGGACCCTGAGATCATGACCTGAGCCAAAGGCAGAGGCTTAACCCACTGAGCCACCCGGGCGCCCCCGACGACAGTTTTTGAGAAGGGAGTCCACTGTCTTCCGGGTTTGGCTTCATTGAAATAAATTCCTTTCTTGCTTTTCCTCCGTTCGTCTCTCTGCCTTTGGATTTTGTCAGCGGGGAGTGGTGGGACCTGGTCTGTTTGGGACCCCTGGAGCCATGTGCTCGTGCACCCCTGGGCCCTGGCTCCACGGGGAAGGGCGGATGAAGGTGTTCACTCCAGCCCTGGGCCCTGGGGCCACTTTGGGTTTAGGCACGGTGTCTGGCTTATCCTGCAGCCCCTTCTGTAAGACCATTTCCACGCTCTGGACCAGAATCTGGGTTTGAATCCCAGCACAGCCGTCTGCTGCTTCTGCTTCCTCATCTGGAAAAGGGGACTAGGACTGCAGACCTTAAGGGCTCACGGTGAGGGTGCATTCAGAGAGGAACCATGAAAGACGGTGAGATGCTTCACATCTCAAGGCAGTGCGGGAAGGAGACACGTCTTGGAGGACTGCAGGAATGTCCCCTCTGACCTTGCACTTGGGTGGTGGTCTTTTGGCCCCAGGGGGCCCTGCTCCAGCCTGGCTCTTTCTCCTGTTCTCCAATTTACTTCCTGGGCTGTACTTAAGCTCCTCATCTCTCTCTTGTCTCTCTCTCTTTTTTAAAGTCTATGTATGTATGTATGTATGTATGTATGTATGTATGTACGTGATCTCTACACCCAACGTGGGGCTGGAACTCAACCCCAAGATCGAGCGTTGCATTGCTCCTCTAACTGAGCCAGCCATGCACCCCCTCATTGTCTCTTTATCTGTATCCAGGTCTCTTCCCCGAGTCTGCATTTTATCTCTGTGGCTACGCAGACTTGCTAGCTGGGTGGGGAAGGCAATGGGCTCTACACGCGGAAAAACTGGCCCGGTTGACCAAGTCCTGGCGTCTCTCCAAACCTCAAATTCCCATCTGTAAGATGTGGACAATAAGACTGCTCACCTTGTGGGGCTGTGGTGAGGGTTAGGGCGGCTGCCGTTCAGTGTGGTAGCATCTAGCTGCTTGTGGCTATTTAAGTTCATTAATTAAAGTTAAATAAGGTGTTAAAGATTCAGCTCCTTGGGTCACACTAGCCACATCCCAAGTGCTCACATGTGGATGGCACAGCTAGGGAACATTTCCATCACTGCAGGAAGCACTAACGGGCAGCTCTCTCTAGGGAAAGCCCTCCAGCCTGCACCGGGCACCCACAGTGTGCGGGCGTAATTCATCGGAAGCTGCAAACTCTGAGGACAGGAGCCGTGATTTCATGGAAAGCTCTCCTCTTCCAGAAGGCCCAGCAAAGACTGAGTTGCAGCTTACAGGCAGCATTGGACTAGTTGAGGGCTTTCTCCAGGAGAGGGGCGGGCCAAATTCAAAACAAGGAGCTCAGGTTCCTGCCATCAGGCTAACCCACTCTCCTGGTGGAGAAGGGACGTTGAGCAGTGGGAGGGGGTTGCAAACCATGGCGAGGAGTTTCTAACATCTGGAACTATCAGTTTGGGCTTTATAGAGGAAAAATGGCCAGGTGGCTTTACAACTGTGTTAGTCTCTCTGTCTCTCTCTCCTCATCCCCCTCCTCCCTCTCCTTTCTTTCCTCCCCTTCCCTCTGTTTCTCTCTCTTTTCTCCCCTTTCCTTTCGCTCCTATATTTTTCCCTGAGAAGAGAAGTCTAGATCCCAGCTTGGAAGAACAGAGGATGAAGGGAGGTCTTCATCCACTGGGCTTCTTCATAGGAAGGAGGAATATAAGGCTCAGAGAAGTGCAATGACTTGTCTAAGGTCTCTTAGTAAGTGAGGGCAGAATGGGACTCATGGACACAGCTGCCCTGAAAACCAGAGCTTGGCAGAGTGTCGATGTCACCTGGGCCTCCTTGGAACACAGGGATGGTGCCGTCTGCCAACCCAGAGAGCCCTGAACCGTACCCCAGAATCTGCTGTGAGGGGTTTCTGCTGACCCCAACCTGCCTGGAGTAGGTTAGTCAGCCGTGAGGTCCCAGGAACCTCTCCAAGGTCTGCCTCTTGTCCAGCTTTGTCTTCGACTCCTTTTGAGCCTTGCACAGAGCCTGGCACACATAGCAGGTGCCTCGTGGGCACTGGATGAACCAGATGGAAGGGGCAGTTGCTACTGCTTTTGTGAGTTTCAGGTCGTGTGAAGCGGTGAGTCTGTAAATTCCTCCTGTGAGGAGGACAGTGAGCCAAGGGCTCCACATTTTTAGTGTTAAGGATCCCTCTGGTAGTCTAGCAAACCCGATGCATCCCTTCTCAGAATAATTTTTGAGTGTCTTTGATTGAAGTATTAACACACATACGGAAAAGTGCACACACCTAAAGTGTATATCAGTGAATTTGGGCGAAGTGAACACACTCGTGACAAGGGCACTCAGCTCAAGAAACCGAAAGTGACCAGCGCCCCCGCAGCCCCTGGCCCCTTCTAGGCTCCACCTCCAGAGAGAAGTCCCTATTGGAATAATGTTTTCAAGTGCACATTGCAAGGTTAAGAACGGAGTTTCAGCGCTGATGGAGGGCTCTGTGTGCATGCCTGAGGGTGGTAAGATGCGTGTGCAGTATGGGGTGGGGGGTTTTGGGGGGGTCTGAGTGAAGGCTGCTGAGTGCGTGGGTTCGAGTATGAATCTGCCAGTGTTTGTGGGCGGTTGGGGGGTTGTCGAGATGCGTGTGTGGAGTTTGGGGGGACGCTTGCGGGATTCGGGCGTAGGTCGAGGTGCGCCGCGGGAGCGCTGGGCAGAATGTGCGGGGTCGTGGGTATGTGGGGGAAGGTCGCGGGGGCGGGGCCTCGGAGAGGGGCGGGGCCTAGGCGGAGTGGAGGGGCGGGGACAGCGGGCGCGCGCACGCTGCCGGCGCGCCCCCTCCCGGCCGCCATGTTGGCTGGTGTGTGGGTGTCAAACGGAGCTAGACGCGGCGGCGGCGGCGGCGGCTGCGGCGACTCCGCAGGCTCCGGTCGCTCCCGCCTCCCCAGCGCTACCCGTGGCCGCAGCCGCGCACCCGGGCAGGCTCGGAGGAGCGGAGGTGAGCCGGGGCCCACGAGCCTCCAGGGGGCGGGAGCGGGGCCCCGGGGCGCAGACCCTCCCCTCCCCAGGGCGCTGACTCCCTCACGGCGCCGCTCCCCTCCAGCTAGCCCCCCAGAGCATGCACCCCAGGTGCCCCAGCTGGGTCCCCACCTCAGGTGGGACCCCTTTCTTTCCAACCAGGCCCCGCCCCACGGGCTGGAGCATGGCCCCCTCCCCATCTGGATCCCTCTTTCCGCTGCAAGGACCCCCCACCATTTCCCTATCGGGGAGCTCTTCCTTTTACATCCTCCGGAGTCAAGGGCTCTCCTCTTAGTCCCACCCAGATCCAGGAGCCCCGTCCAGGCCCTCATCCTCTACCTTTTGGCTTGGAACAACCCCGCCCCACCTCCCCAGAGCACTTTCCTCCCCTCCTCGGGCCAGGCGCCTCTGTCCTCCCGAGCCGAGCCCGATCTCCCTCCCGCCCCCGTGCACAGCTCAGCCCCTGTTTCCTCCAGGAATCGGGGGAGGGGTCCTCTCCAGGATCCTGTCCCCCCTCGCCTTCGGGCTGGAGCGGGGCCCTTTTCCTTCCCCAGGGACCAGGTTCTCCCTCCCCACCCCCGACCCCCACAGCACAGCGGGGACGGGGGCGGCAGAGCCTGGCTCCAGCTGCCTTTTGTTCCGCGTGGGATGGCAGAGACCCCGCCCGGCGGTCCCGTTCGGCTAATCCGGGTGGGTGAATGGGTGCGTGGGGGCCGGCCTCTTCAAGGAGACCCTTCCTCTCTGTGCCCGTGGGGCGGCTCCCCCTGAGCAGAGCGCGTTGGGAGAGGCTGGCCCTTCCTAGAGGAGTCCGTGCCAACAGGTTTTTGTTTGAGACCTGAAGTTGGCCCAGTGGCTTTACGGGGCGGGTTGGGGAGGGTGGGGGCAGCTTGCTCTCCCCAGAAACCCCAGCAGGGGCCTGTGAAAGTCCATTCCGCCGCCCAGGGGCACGGCCTGGGGTCCCTTCACTGATTTGTTCGGGGGACGCATCTGAAAGCTGCTTTAAGAGAGGACGGGCCTTGACCATACTGGGGTTCAGATGGGGGAAACTGAGGTCCAGAGATGCAGTGATTTGCCCAAGGTCATGCAGTGATACTGTGTCACTGCCAGAACTAGAAGCTTGGTCTCTGGGGTGCTCTCTCCACACATTTGAGAAATTTTTTTTAGAGAGATCTTCAGGATAACACCCCCTCCCCCTTTTTATTTTTAACATTCACACAAGATAATGGGCTGGAAAAGATGTGAAGTACGAGTTCTTCCTTTCTACTTCCAAAAACATGCCCTGTGAAAGAAGAGGTTGGAACAGGAGGTTAAAACGATTGAAAAAGGTGAATTTTAATTACCCCCCCTCCCAATTACGTAAGATAATGAAGATTTGGCAGAAAACATGTACATCTTGTAGCTCTAGATACCAGATGATAGATGCTGGCAAAATCATATACTGAATCCGGCACAGCAGTGATTGAGTCTGCACTGATAATTAAGTTTTCATCTGTATTTAAATGAACATCAGAAGGGACTACAGTTTTTTTTTT
>CM052891.1:43064521-43092583 GCA_028534135.1 Potos flavus
CCTACCCTTAAAGATTGCATTAGGAAGAGGGTAACTTCCAGTTCTTTGCGGACTAAAGTGCCAAGAAATTTTCATGCATGGAACTGTCCTTTTCATACTCTTGGGAAGCATATTAAAGTTTTTAAAGCTTTTTTGCAGTTGTTCCTCCTGTCCCCTAGAACCTTCCTGTCGGATTGATGGGTCATGGATGACTGTGGTGGTTGTCATTTCATGGCATGAGTACCTGGTGAGCCTGAGCCTTGCAGAAATGAAAGGGCTTGCACTTGGGGAACTTGGGTTGGGGGATATGAGGAATTTTCTAGTTTAAACCCTGCGCACCATTTGTCTGCTAAACTCTCAATGTGTTCATTTTAAACGAACGTCTTCTGTCTAGCCTTTGCCAGCTGACTCTACCAGCGCTTGGGTCCCTCAAACTCTTCTCTCCAAGCCTCACTGCCCCCAATCTTTTGGAGCACTTAATCACATGATCTCTGTACCTGGGGCTCTTTTGGCACTGTGACATCTTTGAGGCCAGTCTGGGTTTACTTCTCCGGCACCCACCCCTGTCTCTGACACATGGTAGGTGCTCAGTAAAAGTCTGAGATGTGTATGAGTAGTCCTGGGGGCAGAGGAACAAACTTTTTTTGATCCGCTACTACAGGTTCACTGTTCTGTCTTGCTCTTACAAAAACCACTACTCTTGATCCAGCCATCATAGGTCATATGAGTGTGTCATGTTATGTGACACACAGGTAACCAGCCATAGGCATATTATCCCTCTTCTGCAGTTGAGGAAGCTGAGGCTCAGAGGCTTAGGTCATGTGCTTAAGGTCACACAGCTAGTAAGTGATGGGGCTGGATTCGAACGGCTTTGTTGGATTCGAAAATATTCTTATACCTACTATCTCATTTGAGAAACCGAGTCTCCCAGAGATGAGGAGACTTGCTTCAAGGCCTACTGCAAGTTGACAGTGGACTGAGTGCCGTGGGATGATGTAACTAAGATTGTGCAGGGTGGAAGAGAGCACATTTTGTTTTTGTCAGCTGCATTGTGAAATGACTGTTTATGTCCATCTGTTGAGTTTTTGAAAATTGACATGCTTTCTGATAACTTTGTCAATGGAATTTTCTTTGGTCTGATTGAGCTTGTTCGGGGTGTCTAAAAATAGAAACTTACAAAAACAAATAGAGTGAAGTAAGTGTCGGGGCCCTTAAGTGAGTGTATTCAGTGTAACCCATGTATGGACTTTTTGACTAGATCTATTTTCCTGTCATGTGGTTAAGTTTTTTATGTCTTGAAATGCAAAGTTGTGTCAGCAGACTTTTTTTAACGTAATTTCATTTTGTCTTCACATCAACATATAACAGAGGAAAACAAAAAAGGGCACCTGCGAGGCTCAGTCTGTTAAGTGTCCTATTCTTGATCTCAGCTCAGATCTTGATATTAGGGTCCTGAGTTCGAGCCCCATGTTGGGCTCCGCGCTGGGTGTGAAGCCTACTTTAAAAAAACAACAACAAAAAACAAACAACCACGTAAGATGGGATTACCCCACCCATCTGCGAGTGGAACAACGGAGGCCCAGAGAGGTTGAGTAACTTGTGAGGAACTGGCACAGCCGGAAGTCAAACCAAGGTCTATGTGATTCCCAAACCTGGCTTCCTAACCCACCAGCCCCTCACTGTTAGGTATACTCATTTAAATTATAGCATAAACTTGTGGTCTTGGAAATCACCACCAAGTCGATGTAGAAGGCTGGGAATGGCGAATGAGATTTCTTTTTCCTAACCTAGGATCTGTGAGAGCACTGTGGGTTGAATGTCAAGAGTTTAATGAATCACTTGAACTGATAGATGCTAGATTTAGGATTAGATTAAAAAAAAAAAAAAAAAAAAAGGCCTGCCTCCTTTGAACCAGATCGGCAACATTGTTAAAATGCTCAGTGTACATGCATTGGATTCTTTCTGGTGACTCATTCCCAGCAACCCCAGGTACTGGAACCTTTGTGCCTGGGCACCAAAAAGCCTTCCTGTTGGTCAAGGCTGTACTTTCAAGCACTCTGGAGACTGAACAAGTAACTTCTTCTCTTTCTATTCAAAGCAGTGCTAGGCAGCGGGTGCACAGAGGGCTGGAAATGAAGGGACTCCCCCCCCCCCCCCCCCCTTCATGGCAACCCCGCTGATAAATGGAACAGGGAAAAGCAGGCTCATCTGAGGGATGGCTGACCGTCTAGGGCTGATGCATGATGTGGATTTAAAAGCATCTATAATTAATCACTTCTGAGTGCAGGCTTCATCCTTCCTCTCACTCCCACCCCTCTAAAGCTAATGTCATCGTCGCATCCCGGTGGCTCAGTAGCTGAGGGCACCAAATGGTACAGACAATTTGGCTACAAAGGCCATGTGAGAAATAGCCTTGGATTCAGATGTGGGTACAAATTGGTCTCCTGGCTGGGTGGCTTTGAGCACTCTAATCACTGAGCTGCGTTTTCCTCATCTCCGAAGTGGGGCTAATAATAACCATCTTGCAGAAGAGACTGGGGTTTCTCAGGCTCCAAGCATGCATTGGAATCACCCAGAAGTCCTGTTAGACACATTGCCGGGCTCGGGAGTGTGTCCGAGTGTGCCGGAGTGTCCGAGTCAGTAGGTCTGGGGTGAAGCCTGAGAAAATGCGTTTTCAGCCAGCTTCCAGGTGCTGCTGATGTTCCTGGCCCAGGAACCAGATCTGGGGACCCTGGTCCAGAGGACTGAATACGAAGGGGGTGCCTGACTGCGGTGGCACTCAAACACAGTGCTTTTTTGCCTCTAAAATGCGCCTGAATTGCCCAGAAGATGATGCCGTGACCCTTGGGAAGGGAGTTTCGTTTGTCAAAGAGATGTTTTCACTTTTGTTCTTCCGTGATCAGAACCGGGGCTGTGGTCCCAGGGATCCTCACTGTGTGAGTTAGACGGAGTGTGTTCGTTCATGAAGGGGCTGTAAGACATCAGTGCCCTTCGGAGGGGCAATAAATCTAGGATTCTGTTAGAAAGGCCAGTTCATTGTTCCCACACACCAACAAGATGTTCACTGTCAAGGCTTTTTAGAAATGCAGCTGAGAAAGGGCAGGGCACCAGGAGACTCCCACGGGGCCATTAGGGATGGCCACTGGTGTTAATGGAAGTCACTCCTCCTCCCTCCAACAGTTCAGATTGATTTAATATTCTTTGGTGTTTAGAGTTTGGAGGGGGGGAATTGTTTTCCACCAATAGTAATTATCAGCTTGTCCATCAAAACCAAACCCGTGTGTGTGTGTGTGTGTGTGTGTGTGTGTGTGTGTGTGTGTGAGAGAGAGAGAGAAAGAGAAAGAGAGAGAGAGTGCGCGCCCCCTGACAGTTTGTGAATGTCTTCTCTGTGCCAGGCCCAGTGCTATTCCTTTTAGGCACAGTATTTAATTTAATTTTCGTTATGATCCTGCAGGGTCACTATTTCTTTTTTTTTGCATATGCAAAAACCAAGGCTCAGAGGGGTTCAGCCGCCTGCCTCAGGCCTCACAGCCAGTAAGTTATCCCAGATGGTATTTGCTGCCACCTTTGTCAGATTCAAAACCACATTATTTCCACTCCCTCACTCTGCAGCCCTGCCAGGTGCTCCCATTGGCTCGCTGTACCCTCAGAGCAACCCTGGGAGGTCCGCATTTCACACACAGATGAGCAGACTGTGGCTTGGAGGGGTCAGGCTTGTTCCCGTGCCCCCAGCCAGTCCCATACCTATCCATCCAGTTTTGGGGCCTCACGAAGCTGTTTCTATGACAACCCCTCACCTCCCTGTCCAGGGCCGTGGAAGTCAATTCAAAGACCTCCGTCTGCCTGGTGGCGTACAGCAGGGACCTGGGAGGTCCCCAGCTGGGTTGGCTGGGAGGAAGTCTGTGTGGGCTGGTAAGGGTTTTTGTGTTTGCAAAACTGTGTTAAAATAATTGCCCAAATTGCTCTGAGGAAAGGGCTCATTTCTTTTTTACTCTGTAATCCTTAAGCTCTGCACATCGGCTCTGTAAACACGACACATGGGAATTAAGGACTAAAAGAAAAATCTGGTTAATGCCATTTGTTAAAATGTGATCAAGTTCCTACAGAAGAGCTCGATAGTCCTAAAAAGTTCTCCAAGTAAAAATATAAAGTGTCTCCTTCCTCAGGAGGCAATTAACATATGACTTACAGCGACTGGGTGAAGTTTCTGGTCTTAACAGTGTATGTGGAGGTTGGGGTGTGATCACTTTCCCAAGGTTTGGAAATGGCCTGCAGCTCCCAAGCCAAGGAATGGTAAACAGCTATGTGTCAGTACCTGCCCTGTGCTCTCAGGAGGCCCTGGAGCTTTGGACTCAAATTTGTTGTTTTGTAAACTCTTTGAGGCTGAGGTGGATAAATCCTGAGAGCTAGGAGGAGGGCTGTTCAGAGTCTGCCCCCTCCCCTGCCCTCCCCCCAAAAGCCATAGTGGAGGAAGAGTGACAGCCTGGAAAGTCACATTTTTGCTTGAAAGCAGCCTCTCCACGAGTGCCTGGTTGATATCCATTGCTGTCCTGGGGTATGATGACTGTACTTGGGTCCAAAAATTTGGGAAACACAAGACAAGGGGAAGGATTTTAATGCCACTTTATGAGAAGCAGTCCAGTTGATAGAGATGTATGGGCATCAAATCAAGGACAATTTCATGACATTAGAGCAGAATATTTGAGGTCGGCGTCGGCCTGGAAAATATGCAGCATGTGGTCTCTAGTTAAAACGATGGGTGTAAATGAAATGCCATGTTTCCTGCCACCGATTGAGAAGACAAAGTTAACATTTGTGAGACAATTAGAAGCTGGTGGTTTGCTGAGCTGTGATTTTGATTCTTTGTCAGGGCATCGAGAATGGAGAAGAATCTGGAAGGGTCAGGGAAGACGTCAGGGAGAAGGTGGGATTTGAGGTGGACCCCAAAGGACAGGGAACAGGGCCCAGGTACAGAAGACAGGTGGGAAGGCATTTCAGATGGAGGGAACAGCAGGGGGCAAAGCTTGGGGTGGGCTGGGGCACCCCACATTCACAGAGGCATTTCTGCTCGGTGGATGCCCGCTGGGAGCAGTGAGGACTAAGGTGGCTGTTGGCTGTGACGAGGCAGCGGCCCCGGGATTTGGTGGCATTGGCAGTAGGGAGCTCAGGTGTTTGGGGAGGGACTCTGGGGCAGGGCCTAACCGGGCAGGTTGGTGAGACCTGATGGGTCCGAGTTCCAGAGACAGCACAAGGTGTGTGTCAGGGCGAAGGGAGGTCCTGGAGCCCCAGTCTGTTCAGGGAGAGGCAGGTGCCCTGGAGGCCTCGGCGCTGGCTGGGCCCAGTGTGGCTGGGCCAGCCTGCGAGCCTGCAGTTTTATCCTTGGCTGCACCTGCAGATCACATGGCCTGGAAACCTTTTTAAAAATGCCTGCGCTGAGGCCCCACCCCAGACCGGGGAGGGAGAGCCGGGAGTGTTTTTAGAAGTGCCCCAGATGATTTTCATGGTTTGTGTGGGCTGACGAGATGAACCGTGTGCTCAGGGGAGCCTCCGGGAATGTCAGGGATTAGAAGGTGGGAGAGCATTGGAGCCAGAAGCCTGTGCGGTGATGAGATGTGGGGTGCTGGGCCCTGAGCTACTGTGGAGGAACCGAGGACCGGCCCGGGGAAACGGAGGGGGCGGCAGAGAAGGTGGAATTGTGCCAGGAAGAGATGACTCCCCCGGCTGCTGGAGTTTGCCTTTGAGCTGCTTTGCCAGAGGGGGCTGGAGCATAGCCAAGAGTGTAAACCCGGCGAGGGCAGGAGAAAAGACTGGGCCCCACCTGTTTGCTGATCCTCCTTCTCCCAGATTTTCGGCCGGGCCTATGGAGCAGGCACGGCGGGTTCTTACCCGGTCCCTCAAGCCCGGGAGCCAGATTCCTTCCTCCGCCTCTAGTTGTAATGGCTGCAGCAGACACCGCTTGTAAACCTTAAACGTCCATTTCTTCAAAGTAATTGTGTTGAAGATAGTTGTGGTTTAGAGTACCTGGCTGAGGCAGATTTGCTTTTATTAGTCGAAGATCAGAAGGGATGTTTTACCCGGTGCATTTAATGCATATCACCATATCATAACTTGGATATTTTCAGAAAAAAAATAAGTTTATAGTCCGTTCCATCTTCAGTGTTTATTGAGCACGTATGTACTGTGCCCTGTAGGATGGGAATTACGGGTGATGAGATGTGAGTTCCTGACCTCAAGTAGCTCACGGTCTGCAGAGAGTGGCTCCTGATGGAGGGAAAAGTAATGGCAGCCCGGGGAGGGAGGAGTGGAAAAAGGGGTATCAGACACCGAGCGTGAATCTGGGTGTCACAGAAAGCTTCAGAGGAGATGTTAGGTAGGCAGAGTGTTGAAGGAAAAGTGGCAGCTCTGGGGGACACCGATGAGAGGCCTCTGGGCCAGAGAACCGCGCTGTGCCAAGGGCCCCAAGGGGCGGCTCCAGCCCGGGCTGAGGGCTGAGCAGGGCGGGTGTGGAGGAGGAAGGGCTGGATACGCGCGCTCTGAGTCGGGCCGTGGCTTTCACACAACCTTTCGGTGGTTGAGTGGGCAGTGCTCTGGGTCCTCCACTTTGCCTCTGATCAGAGCAGCTCTGCGCCGCTCCGAACGTGGGAAACTAAAAAGAGCTCCTTTGAAAAGTGTTCCTCTGCTGTTTAAAAAAAACCCCAAAGTGATCTCATTGCTGTCGGTGCTGGGGAGTCACTGAGCCAGAGAGTGCCCTGTGGGCGGCTGGCAGGGAGGGCCTGGAGGCTTCCCCAGGGAGCTGCACAGCCCTCCCTTCTCTGTGTCTGCAGGAGAAGGCAGAGTTGAGAAGGGTTCTCACCCCGTCCACCCTCGACCGCAGGCCAGTTCCTCAGGTGCTAGGGTGAGGCCGGGGCGCCTGCGTCTGCGGCGCTGTGGCTGACAGGTCCGCTGGGAATGGAGCTCCTTCTGCGTACACGCAAGCAGCTTTCGTTTTTTTATTTTTTTGGTCAGTAAGCTTTATGCCCAAATGGGGCTCGAACTCGTGATCCTGAGAGCAAGAATTGCATGCTCTACCCACTGAACCAGCTAGGTGCTCCAAGCAGCTCTGTTTGTCCAGAAATCCCTGGAGAATTTTGTGAGCGGGTTGTGAAGGTAAGGGACCTAGTAGTTAATGCCGGGATGCATGTCAGAGAGCTCCTAGGCCAGGCTCTGCGGACGACCCAGGAGATGCCCAGCCCTCAACTCTCCTTGGAGTAGGCTAGACAGAACTGGTCCACGGGCCCCATTCAGCCCGCAGATGTGTTTTATTTGGGCTGTACTGTCAGTTGGTTTGTTGTATTAGTTTCCCATGGCTGCTGTAACAAATGATCACAAATGCAGTGGCTTAAAACGGCAGTCCCGCGGGTTAGACTTCCGACACCGGCCTCAGGGGGCTAAAACCATGGTGTAGCCTGGACTGTGTTCCTTCTTGGAGGCCTTAGGAGAAGATCTTTTCCATGCCTTTTCCAGGTTCTAGAGGGTGTCCATGGTCCTTGATTCGCAGCCCCTTTTGTCTTCAAAGCCAGCAGGAGCTGGTCTTTCCTCACACCGCATCACTCTGACACTGACGTCTGCCTCCCACTTCCACTTTTAAGGATCCTTGCCAGCACGCTGCGCCCACTGGATAATCTGGGCTCCTGTCCCTATTTTGAGGTCAGCTGATTAGAAACCTTAATTCCATCTGCTACCTTAATTCCCCTTTGCCTTGTAACTGGGATTAGGATGTGGACATCTTTGGGAGGCCATTATCCTGTCCACCAGAGTCGCCAACATGAAAATCAGGAGATCTTACATAGCAATCCAGACTTGGAGCTTCATTGACAAATCCGAACACTCGGCAGCCGGGGGCCTGCACTGTTGCCTGGCAACAGTGGGTCAGCGCCAATGTCGGCGCCATCTCTGGATGGGGTTTCACCCGCTCGTTCCCCACAGCCCCCACCCCTCCCGTGATGCGTCCTCATTTCCCTTCGTGCCCTGGGCCCTGCTCTGGAGACCAGGGCCTTACACAGCGTTGGTCACGGCAGCGTCTCGGGTTCAGGGTGGTGGAGCTCGCCAGCCTCCCTGTTCGATGCCCTCCTCCTTGCCCTCCCTGCTTTAGACGCTCCTCTCGTGCCCTCCTCTGCCTGGCACGCAGCCACACCTCCTCTCCACGCCCCCCTCTCTCTGACCCAGGGCTCTGCATTCCAGAGCATCTCTGATACTATTTTAGGTGGTATTGTTTGTACCATAACTCCTTGTCTCCTCCTTTTCTGGCACCCAACACTAGTACATTCTGGGGCCTTCCATTTGATGTCTTGCATTGGCATTTGTAAATAGCAAGTCTTTACAATGCACCTTTAGAGCAGTATCCATAAGAAGTCAGGATCACACAACATTTAGTCGAGCACCTACTACAGGCCATGCACTTTCTTAGATACTGGGAATACAACAGGGAGGGAGGGAGGGATACCTGCCCGGCCTCCCATCTCTCATCTAGTTCTGGAAGACGAAGAGAAGGAGGATAAACAAATGGATAGGCAATTGAAATTTTAGCCTCCTATTGCAGCATCCGGAGATGAGATGAGAGCCTGGCAGCATCCTGCTTCCTCGGGGCTGGGAGGCGAGCTTTGTCTGCAGTGGCGGGGGTTCCTTCGCTCCGTTAAAGGCATTCCAGTGAAAGATTTCCTTGTTTCCTGACCCTAGCTGACAAGCTGAATTTTGGACAGGCATCTTGGAGGTCTAGATAATGTATGGGTTTGCAGTGTGAAGGACTAGGTCCGATGACTCCATGTCTTGCTGCCTGGCAGTGTGATTGGGGCTCTGGTTCGTTTCGGGGAACCCTTTGGGTAGCCTCTTGTGGATGGGCCTGCCCTGGTGACCCTAAACAATGGGATGCAGGGGGAGGGCCCCAGGTAGAGCCACCAGGACTTGACAGCCTTAGGGCATCTAGTTCTTTTACCTCTGCAGAGCATTACCCAGAATTAGTAAAGATTCAGGAACTGCTTGAAAACAAAGCAAAACTTTCCATTATGGAGAATTGCAATCATATAAATATAGAGTACTTCAGTGCGCCCATCTAGGATCCTGCCCCCTCCTCCCTCTTCGATTATTTTCAAAGCAGATCCCAGATTTACTTCAGGGATAAGTGCCTCGATACGCATCGCTAGCAGATACGGACTCTTTGGAAACTTGTTTTTAAGAGAAGACTGATCACCAGCCATCCTAATTTTGATTTTCGAATGCTCGGGGGTTGAAGCTTACTTTCTGCACATGTGGAATAATGATGCATCTTTTTTTTTTTTTTTTAAAGATTTTATTTATTTATTTGACAGAGAGACACAGTGAGAGAGGGAACACAAGCAGGGGGGCGTGGGAGAGGGAGAAGCAGGCTTCCCTCGGAGCAGGGAGCCCGATGCGGGGCTCAGTCCCAGGACCCCGGGATCATCACCTGAGCCGAAGGCAGATGCTTAATGACTGAACCACCCAGGCGCCCCAATGATGCATCTTTATACAAAATCTTAATGCGGGTTGAATTTTTTAGCACTTCTGTTAGGGCAAAACAATGATTTTTTAAAAAGATTTTATCTATCTATTTGAGAGAGCAAGTGAGTGGGCATGCGCAGCACAGGGATGGGGCAGAGGAAGAGGGAGAGAGAATCCTAAGCAGACTCTGAGCTGAGCACAGAACCCAGCATGGGGCTTTTTCCCACAACCCTGAGAACATGACCTAAGCCGAAGTCAAGGGTTGGACGCTTAACCTACTGAGCCACCCAGGTGCCCCAGAACAATGAGAATTTTGCTATTTTAATTTTTTAATTGTAAAACACATGTGACACAAAATGTACCATGGTAACCATTTCAAAGCATTAAGAATTCAGTGGCATTAGGTATATTTACACTGTTGGGCAGTCATTACCACAGCATCATTCACAGACTTTTTTCATCACCCCAGAAGGAATATAGTATATTATATATAATACAATGGAATATAATATCCATTATAGCCGTTGCTGCTCTTCCTCCCATCTCCCAGCCCCTGAAAAGGACTAATCTGCTTTCTGTCCCTAGGGTTTGCCTGTGCTGGGCATTTCACGTGCATGGGATGCCCCGTACGTGACCCTCTTTTTCTGTGTCTGGCTTCTGTCACTTAGCATAGTGTTTTCCAGGTTCAGCCATGGGGTCACGTGTGTCATTCCTTTTTATGGCTGAATAGTATTCCATCATGTAGCCAGACCACAGTTTGCAGATCTCTTCGTCTGTTGATGGACATTTGGGTTGTTTCCAGCTTTGGCGATGGCAATTGTTACCACTTTAACTTGTCGGTGCTCACTTTGAAATGGGGTGATGCGATGCATAGATCAAAAAGAAAATGTCGCGAGTAAGGGGGTAGGAGGGTGGTTACTTCTGGAATCCGTTGATTTTAACACATTCACAAAGAACTTCCTCCCGAAGTACATCATGCTTACCGGACTACCCCCCAACCTGGGGGGGATCCTGCTCTTAGACCTGAGAGACCACAGCAGCAGGCCTGAGGGTGGGCAGTGGCCTTTCTCTGCATTGACATAGAGGAGACTGCTTGCCTCTGCCCCCTCCCGTGTTATGGGGACAGTCTGAACGTTCTTGGTGTTTTCATGAGTCACTTCCTTTATTTCTCTACTTCAGTAAACAGCGTCTGTGCCCTTCTATTGTCATGACAAGGAGCTGGAGTTCAGGGTAGCAGGTTAGGTACGTCGTGATCACGAAGATGAAGTGGATTTGGTAGCATGTTGTGTATGTAGACCTTGATTTCGGTTAGGCTTTTATTTCTAGCAAGAATGAGAGGACAGCCCAGGATAAGCCCATTGCTGACTGGCGGGTACCCTTCGCAAGGGCTGTCCTGTGGGGCGAGAAGTGGCCTATGCTCTGGTTTCGTCATGCTGTGTGTCCTCTTTCAGAGGGTATCAGGGAGGCGTTCATCTCAGGTCCCAGGACGAGGAAGAACTTCTGTGAATCTGCTTGGTTTCTCTCCTGTGGACAGTGTGAATCCTCTTTGCTTTGGCCATCAGGAAGCTCAGCTCGAAGTCAGTCCGTGCTAGCTCTAGCATGGCCTGTACTTTGGGCTCTAACCGAGCCTCCCCCCGCCCCCCTTCTTTCCTTATTGCCTGGATCTCTTTGTTTATGTGCTTTTCATTGTGCTCTGGGTTTCTCTAAGCCAGTGGTTCTCTGCTTGGCTCCTATGCTTTGTCAGAATCATCTGGGGAGCTGGGTTTTTTTTTTTAATGTTCGCACCCCACCACCTTCTGTTTTAATTTTTCTGGGAGGGGGCCTGAGCCTAAGTATGTTCCAAAGCTCCCCAGAGATTCACATGTGTAGGTTGGGAACCCGCTGCTTTAGGCCATTTCACACTTGTTTAGCAAACAAGGCAGGGATAAATGGACAAGGATGGAGTCTGGGAGGACAGCCTACCCCAGAGTAGGGTGGTTTAAGCTCAGAGGAGCTGAGTAAAGAGGATTATGTGGCTTCCAGTGGTTTTCCTGCCAGTGGAACCAGTGGGAAAGCTCCGGGGGAATTCTCTCTGTGGCCAGAACCGCAGAGGCCTTCACGCCTGGACCAGGGTTGGGGAGGAGCCATGGGGATTTGACTCTGAAGATCTCAGGCCTGCCTAGGGGGAGTACGGCTTTGTAACCAGGTCTTTTGGGCCATTCAGGACCCACATCCCATGCTTGGGACCTAGTTCGTGCTTAATTCTGATTGTGTTTCAGTCTGCTCTACCAAAATAGACTATCTATAATGCAGTATTTCCAGGCTGTTTTTCTTTTTCTTTTTCTTTTCTTTTTTTTTTTTATGTTTTTTTCTTGAGATGAGAATTTTTTTTTTAAAGCTTTTATTTATTTATTTGACAGAGAGAGATCACAAGTAGGCAGAGAGGCAAGCAGAGAGAGAGGAGGAAGCAAGCTCCCTGCTGAGCAGAGAGCCCGATGTGGGGCTCGATCCCAGGACCCTGAGATCATGACCTGAGCTGAAGGCAGAAGCTTAACCCACTGAGCCACCCAGGTGCCCCTGTTTTTCTTTTTTTTATTAAGTCTTGGAGAATGTTTAGGATGCCTGTTTTAATGGTCATCAAAGAAAATTTGGAAGTAGGAAGGACCAGACTCGAACTTGACCTATAGCCTCGTCATGTAGTCGCTATTAGTAGTTAGGTTTGTTTTCTCTAAATTGTTGGTTTGTTTAGTACTCAGGGATCTTGATGGTCTGTGTGACCATCACCAGGACGGTACAGAGCTTTCCCTTGAACGGCCAAGGCCACGGCGGGAAGAGGTCAGCTCTTCCTGTGGTTTGTTCCCTTGCTGAGCATGGCGGGGTCTGCAGCTCCCAGAGGTGCCGGGAGGGCATGAGGGAACTCTGCTTTGCCGAATGGAGAGGCTGATTAACCAGGTGGCTGTGGGTGAGGGCAGGCGGGGCTGTTGGTGCTGCTGCCGGGATGGGGAAGCGTGGAGGGGAAGCGGTCAGTGGGGAGGACGACCTCAGAGCTAGACAGGGAACCAAGGACCTGTAGCACTGCGTGCCTTTCAGAGACTTCCAGAGGGGCACACCGGCCTCTCTGGGCCTCAGTTTCCCCATCTCTGATGTACATGAGAGAGTAGACTAAGCGATACCTAATCCGATGCCCAAATGTTGTCTTCCAGTCTTAGGTAAGAGCAGCCGTCAAGCCGGCAGCACTTGTTTGCTGAATGTGGCTTTTCCCTTCGGTGATGCTGAGCCCATGATATGTTGATGAGGTGGGTGTCAGCCTGTTCTTCCCACACAGTCGATGAGGATGAGGTGGGTGTCAGCCTGTTCTTCCCACACAGTCGATGGCCGCTCTCTTCCGAAGTCCCCAGAAGAGATAGGGCGCCTGTGTGGCTCAGACGGTTAAGCATCTGCCTTTGGCTCAGGTCGTGATCCCGGAGTCCTGGGATCGAGCCCCATGTCGGGCTCCCAGCTCAGTGCAGAGCCTGCTTCTCCCTCTCCCTCTGCTTGTGCGCTCTGGCTCTCTCTTGTCACATAAATAAATAAAAAATAAAAATCTTAAAAAAAAAAAAAAAAAAAAAGACATCCCCAGAAGAGAGCACAGGCCAGTTCCCTTAGGAAATGTGTTTGCCTGAGGTTCACCAGCTCACTCTTATCCAGCCCAGAGAGCAGGTCTAGGTCGTGGGCCAGCTTACGCACTTCAGGGAGACCCGTGACCCGTTATGTCTGGTCATTTCCTTCTAGGGCCCTCGGCGTTGGCACCACATGGGGACAAGCAGAGGGGTTCCGTGACCAGTTGTCCCACGCTGGGGGAAGATCCCTGATTCTCTGCCCACCAGTGTTGTGCACACCTGGCTGGTGACTGAGCCAAGCCCCGTGAAGGAGGTCAGCTTTCCCACAAGACTGCCTATCCCAGGAGGAGGGCAGGCCCTTGCTCTGTGCTGCGTCCGGCTGGGGGCCTGGTGGTGTGGGTGGCTTAGGACAGACTCGCCACTTTGAGGTTTGCGTTTATGTGCTGCATCGCACTACCAGCTGGTGGATAGTTAAGAAATCTTTTTGATGGAAACTTAAAAGCTATTATGAAGGTCTTTGTTTTTGTTTTTGTTTTTTCAAATTGGAAGAAGGAAGTCCATTTAAAATTTGGAAAGCGGAAACGTTTTCTTCCTTAAGAGAAAAAACTCATTCTGTAACCCACTGGCTTCTGAATCGAGCTCTCAGAAATGAGATTTCTTAAAAAATTGCCCGTGAGGCTCATGGAAGTGCAATTTATTATTTTTTTTATTTATTATTTTTTTTAAAGATTTTATTTATTTATTTGACAGAGAGAGACAGTGAGAGAGGGAACACAAGCAGGGGGAGCGGGAGAGGGAGAAGCAGGCTTCCCGCGGAGCAGGGAGCCCGATGCGGGGCTCGATTCCAGGACCCTGGGATCATGACCTGAGCCGAAGGCAGACGCTTAATGACTGAGCCACTCAGGCACCCCACGGAAGTGCAATTTAAATCGGTCAGCCTAAGGTTGCTCTCCTTCCGGGAGGTCGTGTGGAAATACGGTTTTGCTGCTGTTTTCGTTGAGGATGAGAGTGCACTACCTCGTTGATTTGGCATCTTTTGAGCACTGAGTCACTTCAGAGAGAAATTTCCAGACCAATGAGTATCACCCCTTTGAGGGCCAAAGTCTGTCCTCACTTGCAGCTTTTGTTTTCCGCTTTCCCCCTTAGTTCCCCAGGGACAGAGGGGTGGGGGCGGGCAGCGGGTGGGGAGGAGGGCTGCCTGCCGGTGAGCTTGCACTCTCTGGTGGGTCTTGAGGTCGGGACGCCCCTCGCCCTGGAGGGCCTGGAGGAAGCCCTGTTCTCGGCCAGGGGCAGCCAGGGCCCGTCCCTGTGTGGCCTGCGTGCTCTCTCCTGGCCTCACCTCTCACCGCTCTCCTCTCCGCTTGCCGTGCTGGGGACCGAGCCATTCGTTTTGCTTGGAGTGCGCTCCGCCGGCCGCTCGCCCACCTTGCCCAGCCCCTTGCCCAGGCCACACCTGGTCTGTACCCTTTGGGCTTCCATCGTAGGGTATCGGCTGTGTTTCCCTGCTCCCCGCGGGCTGTGTCACGTGAGCTCTTTGCAGACGGGGCTTGTGTCGGATCGATCCACGCGCCCCGGCACTCTGCTGCTGCCTGGCTGGTCGCCGGTGCTGAGGACGCACTTGCTGCACAAGTTGGGGGGGGCTCAGAGCTTCATGTTCTTCCCTCCCTTCCCTTTGCCCCTGCTGATCGGAGAGAGACCTGCTCGGGCCGGGCATGGGGCGGGGTGGAGGTGAGGGGTAGTGGGGGGAGTAGGGATGAGAGGGTGGGGGCAGGGGTGCACGGATCTCTGGGCAGCGCAGGGGAGAGTGCAGGTTGGAAAGGGGTGTGGGCAGCTGGGGAAGGCCACCACGGGCCACTTGCAGCCTTCTAGGTTTGAGACCTGCAGAGCCTGGCAGAGACCGTGGCGGGGCTGGCTGCTGGTGCCTGCCCTTGAGCTTTCCGCTGTGGTGGGGGCTCTCACAGGTGGAAGGACAGAGGGCCCGGCTAACGCTTACTCCTCTGCTGCTGTTGGCCAAGGGCTTTGATATTTTTTTAGTGAGGATAGGGCTTACTTTTTTTTTAAATATTCTTTGGAATAGGCACACATTGACATAGGTCTAAAATAAAAAGATATTAAAGCATACTTTGAGAGATCTTGCCCTTTACCTCTGATGTCATCTGCCTTGTTCCCCACCTCCCTTCTCCTTAATAGATAACTCCTTTTAGTAGTTTGGATATCCTTCTAGTGTTTCTTTACACAAATAAAACAAACACAAGCTTACAAACTTATATCCTTACTTCTCCCTTTTTGTTCCTACACATATCCTTCTGCACCTTGCTCTTTGACCCACCACTGTAGCCTAGAGACTTTTCTGTTCAGTACTTGGAAAATCGTCATCATTCTCTTTCAGCTATGTAGTATTCCTATTTTTTTAGAGGAACAAAAGTCGTTTCTCTTGTTTTACTTTGTTTTCAGTCCCATCCCCTCTGCAGAGGCATTCACGTGCCCGCATCCAGGAACCTTACCTGCGTCCTTTCCAGCACCTGCAGGTGGGCCAGAGGCTCGGGTCCCCGGGACATTGCTGGGGCAGAGAGTAAACACGTTTGTGGCTTGATTGATTTTGCCAGCTTGCCCTCTGCGGGGCTGGTTGCGTTCTGTACTTCCATCAGCAAGTATGAGTGCCCGTTCCCCACAGCCTCACCAAGAGAAGGTATATCAGATGTTTGGATTTTTGCCAACCTGACAGGTGTCAAAAGTATCTCCATGTAGTTTATTTTTGTTTTTGTTTATTTGTTTGTTTGTTTTATTTGGTGCTTGGAGTTTATTTTCCACTTGGTGCAAGGCACACGGTTACAAGGTGTCAGGAAGGCTTGCCGGGTGGCTTGGATAGTAGAGTGGGGTTCCCTCAACTTCCTTTTGGTGTTTTGCTGTTTTGATATAAAAGAACCCAACTGCTTCTGCTCAATGTAGTTTTTTGTTTGTTTGTTTTTTAAGATTTTATTTATTTATTTATTTGATAGAGAGATCACAAGTAGGCAGAGAGGCAGGCAGAGAGAGAGGGGGAAGCAGGCTCCCCACTGAGCAGAGAGCCTGATGTGGGGCTCGATTCCAGGACCCTGAGATCATGACCTGAGTCAAAGGCAGAGGCCTTAACCCAGAGGCCTTAAGCCACCCAGGCGCCCTGCTCAATGTAGTTTTAATTTGCCTTTTTCTGAAGTGTTTAAGGACCATTTATATTTTTGTGCGGACAGTTCTTTTCCCATTTTGAGGGGGGCGGTATTGGTTGTTTATTTCTTAATTTCTGTGAGCTCTTCATGTTTTTGGAAGATGAGTTTGTTGTGTTGTGAGTTGTAAAAATTTCTCAGGCTAGGAATTATTTTGATCTAGCCAGATTTTTCAAGTACCTCCCTCCCACCCCCATCTCCTGTGTTTACGGATTCAGACCGTGGCCTTGGGACAGAGTCTGGTCTCTATTGGGACAGAACCACAACCCTGGCTTCGTTCCAGGATTTTAAGTTAATTGACCACAGACACGTTTTCAACATGCACATACAATAGTGTGGAAGCATTTTGAGTCTGCATAGGGATGGTCCACTTGATGCTGTGAGAACGAGCGGCCCCTCACGTGTCTGTGGCCTGACACAGCAAAGCCTTGCTTGTCCTCATGCTGTGTGTCCCGTGCGTGTGGTCATCGTCGTCGTTCACAGGCCCAGACTGATGGAAGCACCGTCTGTTTTTGTTATTGGCTAAAGGCTTTGATACATAATGTATATACCATGCAATAAAGTTCACTTGTTTGAGACGTACAGTTCATAGTTTCTCGTATATTCAGAGCTGTGCAACCATCCGCACAATCATATTTTTACATTTCATCACTCTCCAAAACACCTCATACCCATTAAGCAGTCATCCCCTCCCCCTGCTTCCGTCAGCCTCTGGTCTCCTTTCTGTCTCTGTGGGTTGGTCTGTTTTGGACATTTCATATAAATGGGATTATACGGTATGTGACCTTTTGTGGCTCTTGCCTTTCATTCAGCGTATTTTCAACGTTCATCGTGTCGTAGCATGTATCTGTACTCCATTGCTTTTTAAGGCTGCATAGGATTCCATTTTATGGCTACACCACATTTTATTTATGCATTCATCTGTCGACGGACAAAGCTCTTTCCACCTTGCCGTCATAAGCAATGCCGCTGTGAACATTGGCGCACAGGTATGTGTGCGGGCACGTTTTCCTTTCCCGCGGGTAGATAAGGAGGTTCCATCTTGAAGGCCTCCACCATCACCACCATTTGGGAAGGGAGTTCAGAGAATCACACACTGGCTTTTAAAGTGTTTGGCAGAAAAAAAAAAAAAGTGTTTGGCAGAAAAACGCCTCCCGTCACTTCTAGCACAATTATTGGCCGGTGCTGTGAATGACCTTAGAGGGGGTGGGGAAACGCAGAAGGACCTGACCTGGAAATACTTGGTGAGCAGAACTCATTACTACAGAGAAGAGCAAGGGGCATTCGTGGGACCCAGGAGAGCGATTCCATGTGGACAGGTCA
Organism: Potos flavus; assembly: GCA_028534135.1. Taxonomy (NCBI): domain Eukaryota; kingdom Metazoa; phylum Chordata; class Mammalia; order Carnivora; family Procyonidae; genus Potos; species Potos flavus. Next base: position 43,082,100 of record CM052891.1, read on the forward strand.
GGCCAGGAAGGGTTCGTTAGTCAGGCGGGAGCTCCAGGGTAGAAATTAGCTGGAATGAAGCGGGTCAGCCTTGAAAGCTGGTCCGTGAGAAGACCTCCGATCCTCCAAGGAGCAGCTTAGCAGTGAGCGTGTGATGATGGTTTGGGAGAGGAGAAAGGCAGCCTCACCGCAGTAACCTTAAATCGGCCCGGGTTAAGGACTGGGCTCGTCTTGAGTTTCCACAGGGCGTGTTGTGGCGGTGGCGCAGAGCTCCGTGGCGGGGGCGCAGAGCTCCCCCCAGCTCACGCTCTGTGTTACTTACCCCCTCGCTTCTCACCCGTAAAATGCCTCCCCTGCAGAATTTGGGCACATAATAGGCACGGAGTATGTTAGAACCACACCCAAGCCTGCGGTCCCCGAGTGCCCATCCCCTGGCCGTCCCCAAGCCATCCCCAGGCCTCTGGTTCACATTTCCTCGCGAGGCATAAATGTGCTGAAGGCCTGCCCTGTTCTCATGGCCTGGTTATCCCCAGGGCAGCCGGAGGAGGAGGAGGCCGGTGGTACTGACGTGGCGGGTGAGTATTCCGAGGCAAGTACACAGTTCTTCCTCGGCCTCTGGTGCAACAGATTTCCCAACTGGAGTGTTTTCTGGGCCCAGGAGAAACTGGGCAGATTTGTGTCCACACTCAGCCCTCCGTGCTGGAAGCGCCCCCTTTTATTATTTTTCTAAACAAATCAGGACAATGGCAGTGTAAACACTGTTTGAACAAAAGCGTTTGGCTAATGGAGATAAAACCAAAAGGAAAATAACAACTTTAATTTCTTTTTGGCTTTTGTGTTTTGACATTTGGCAGCATACGTCAATCTTTTAAGAATTAAAAAAAAAATGACATGGTTTGCAGACTGCCTTTTGTTTTTGCTTGTTCAATTTAGTGTGAAATTGACTCAAAAATCCACACCCCTCCCCCATCAGCTTGGTCCTGTTTTATTCTTCTGAATTGGCGGTGGATGGCGAGGGGCCACGGGCCTGCTAAACATGTGGGCAAGCATGGAAGCTAGTAGAAGCCAAAGCTTTCACCTCAGTTCTCCCAACCTGTTCCTGTCCACTGTCTCATGGTGTCTCGCGGGCTGCCTATTCCCATTTTCCAGAGAAAACTGAGATTCAGAGAGGGGACCTTACAGCGGTAGGGAGAGCTGCCATCTTTCCACTCTGCCGAGCCGTTATTTCTGAACTCCAACATCGACAGGTCGTGTTTTATATTCTGTCAGAGTATCTGGGGGTTTGGTGGCTGGGGGGAGGTTCGGAGAGGAGCACAGGATGCGGGGGAGAGTGTGTGAGCAGGTGGGGCTGGACTCAGTGCCCTGTGGGGTCATTCATTCCTGTGGCAGATGTGTGCCAGCACAGGGCGCTGTGCCAGGCCCTGTGAGGCGGGCAGCAGTGTGGAGACAGTCGGGGCCTCTGTCCCCCGAGAGCTGCGGTCCAGAGGTCGTGGGAGGAAGGAGGGAGAAGTGGAGGGAGAGCCGGAAGCCCCGGTGGGCAGCAGGGGGTGGGTTCTCCAGCAGAGCATCCCCGGTAGGAAGGGGAATTTGGGTGATGGGTCCAGTTTTGCCCTGAGACTGGGGAGGAGGTAGCATATGCCCCGGAGCTATGGGCTGGGACGTTCCGAGGGGCCTCCCCTTGCGAGGGTGTCTGAGCCACACGTTGGTGTCACTAGAAGGCGTGGCTCCCTCACTCACCCAATGCTGCTCATGGCACCCAGAAGTGTGCTTCTTGCCTCATCCTCTGAACTCGCCTCCGTCCGTGTTGATCAGCACCACTCCTGGAAGCTCTCGCTCTCCTGGGCTGGGAACTGAGGGGTTCTCCTGTGTCTCCTGCCCCCGCCCCCCGCACTTGTTGGACTTCGCCCAGTGACTGCCAGCCTCCCGAGTTCCATCCCAGTCCCTGATCTACCCCGTTCTCCCCAGGTCCTCTCACATGCCCCTCCCAGAGGAACATGCGGACCCCAGTACCCCTCCCCAGCTCTAGGTGCCGGCTGCCACTCGGCCTTCTTCATGCCTGTTTTGCCAGCACCTCCAGCTACATTTGGTTGTTTGAAATAAAACTACCGGTTCTGCCTCTTTCCTTCTGAAACTCACAAACCCTTCCCACCTTTATCTTCTCTTAAGGGAGCCTCTGTCCCCCTGGCTCCTTCCACCCCCACCTGCTGCACCCCGCACTGACACGTGGCCATCAGGGCTGGAGTCTCCTGCTCTGTGTTTATGTCCGAGGTCTCCTGCCCTTTTGTTCCCCTGCTGCACCCACATTCAGGCCCCAGGCCCCCTCATCGCCTCCCTTGGGGGTTGTAAGTGGTCTTCCGTCCATGTCACCCTCCCTTGTCCCCACCCTGGCCCTCTCACCCTGTGGTGCTTGGTCAGGATTCCAGAAATACTCTTCTAACAGCGTCATTCCTCTGCTCCCAAACAAAACAAAAGCCAGCTTCCGTAGCTTCGCTCCAGCAGCATTTCCTGAAATAATTTTAAGTGGTGCGCACTTGAATGTTACTCATTTTAATAGTTATGTTAGAAATGCCATAGTACTGTGGCAGTTGAGGACGTTCAACATGGACTTACTGTGCGAAGCAGCAGGTCCACTCCTCAGTGCATGCCCAGGAGAGCTGAACACGGACGTCCGTGCAAACACTCAGACACAGATGTTCATAGCAACGCTATTCATGATAGCCAGAAGAGGGGGGAGACAACCCCGACGTCCTCCAACACAGTAGATAAACAAAAGGTCTATCCATACAGCGGAAAATTACTCAGCCATAAAAAGGAATGAAGTACTGATACATAATGCAGCATGGATGAACCTTTAAAATATGTTAGGTGGGGGTGCGCCTGGGTGGCTCAGTGGGTTAAAGCCTCTGCCTTCGGCTTGGGTCATGATCTCAGGGTCCTGGGATCGAGCCCTGCATCAGGCTCTCTGCTCAGTGGGGGGCCTGCTTCCCCCCCTCTCTCTGCCTGCCTCTCTGCCTACTTGTGATCTCTCTCTATCAAATAAATAAAATCTTTAAAAAAAAATAAAATAAGTTAGGTGGAAGATAAAGACACAGAAGGCCAGAGGTTGGATGATTTCCATTCATCTGTGACGTCTGGAATGGGTAAATCCCTAGAGACAGAACGTCTTAGAGGCCGGGGGAAGGGAGCATGGGTAGTGACTGCTAACGGGTACAGGGTTCCTTCTGGGAGTGATGATCGTGTTCTGGAATTAGCGGTGATGAGAGTTCAGCTCTGTGAGTATACCCAGTAGTGAGTGTACACTCGAAGATGGTGAGTCTTACGCTCTCTGAGTTAACCTCTCAAAAATGAAACAAGAAGGCCCTCCCTTTCCAAAATGCCATCTCAGTGATCCCTGATTTCATTATATGTTGTTAAAGTGTATATTTGAGTTTAAAAGTAAGTGGATTTTTTGAAATTTATTTTTTATTTATTTTTTAATGATTCGTATTTATTCGTTAGAGGGAAAGAGAGAGCACAAGCAAGGGGAGCAGCAGGCAGAGGGAGAAGCGGGCTCCCCACCAAGCAAGGAGCCCGATGTAGGACTCGATCCCAGGGCCCTGAGATCACGACCCGAGCCAAAGGCAGATGCTTAACTGACTGAGCCACCCAGGCATCCCAAAAGTAAATGGACTTAAAGAAAAATAGTAAACGGACAACAGTGCCACGTATAGTGGGAATTCAATGAGACAGTTCCTAAGACAGTGTCTGGCACACAGTACGTGCTGTGTGTTAGCCATTATTATTATTATTATTATTATGGGGATATGGCAAAATCTTGAAAGTGAATAACCACAGTTGGCAAGTCCAGATTCCGTAGTGTGCCGAATGAGGCCCTGCAGCCTCACCAGCCCGCCTGCCCCCCGCAGACTCTGCACTCCCACGCGCCCCGCTGTCTGTGCTCTGCCTGCATGGCCTTCTCCCCCATACACATGCTCATGCCTCTCATTCTTCAGCAGCATTGCCTCAGACGCACCTGACGTATCCTGATCTTCTTGTTGGAGCACCCAGTTCGTAATCTGCCTTTGCTCTACCCCCAGCCCGGGCCAGAAAGCACATCTCATGCTTCCCTAACAACATCCCCCACCCCCCAGCCCTGAGCCTGTGGGCATTGTTCTTTACACACTGAGTGTGTGAAAAGTACTTGTTCAACCATTAATAGGTCTCCTCTGTAACGATAAAATGATGTTATAAATTAGGACAGCAAAAATATTTGTAAGATACGCAGAGAAATTCACACACCCTGTAAATGGGCTGAGCTGTTTGGTCTACCCTCAGGAACATACTCTGAAACAGCTCTGCACGTGTGTCCCAGGAGACGGAGGCACAGACCAGACTTCAGACGTATTCGTGATGGCAACAATTTGGAAAGAGTTTAGATGCCCATTGACGGGAAAGTAAGTGGGTAAATTGTTAAGTACGAACATGAAATGGGTAGACCGCAGCCCGCCATACGGAGCAATGTGGATGAGTCTCAGAAACCCAGTATTGAATGACAGAAGCAAGCTGTGGAAGACTTAGGTTATTTGGTTTTATAGCACTTGTGGTAAAATGATCTTTTTTAAAAATACCAAGGACTGAAGAACCCAGAACCCGAGCTGTGTGCCTGGGGCAGAGGAAGTAGCGAGGGGGAGGACCCCTCCTGGTGGGCATTGTGGTCATGCTCTAGGCCTTGAGGAAAATGTGGGGGTCACAGGGGCTCCTTCGGTTTGTGCCTCACATGTGGTGTGGTTTGCACTTAATTCTTTTATGTGCATCCAATAGTACATAATAAAAATGGAGGCAAACGAGAGGAACAGCAAGAAGACATTAGGGCTGGCTCATGCCTTTTCTGGGGCAGACTCTGACATTTAAGAGTTAGAAGGAACATTTCCTCCTAATATATCCAGTCAGTATTGCAGAGTAAATAAAACACTGGGAATGTCTCCAGCAGAGGAGGAAGGAGGGAAATAATATTTTTATTTTGTACCAAAAAAGGAAGTTTACCTTTCAGCATTGCGACCCAGTCTTTTCTGAGTGATATTTCAGATAACGACCACAATTTCAAAGGAATAACACAGACTTCTTAGGTTGTTCAAATTGATGTGACTCATTTAGTAGGAGACAGGGTTATAGCCAAAGAGACATCATTTCTTAAGGATGTGAGTTCTAAAGAATACATTTTTAAATGTGAATTGTATTTTATTTATTTATTATTATTATTTATTATCTTTTAAGTAGTCTCCATGCCTGGTGTGGAGCCCAGCTTGGGAGCTTGAACTCACAACCTCGAGATCAAGGGTCAGACTCAACTGACTGAGCCACCCAGGCGCCCCTAAAGCACATTTTTATTTTTATTTTTTTAAATTAATTAATTAATTGATTTTTTTGAGAGAGAGAGAGTGAGAGAGCATGAGAGGGGAGAAGCTCAGAGGGAGAAGCAGACTCCCCATGGAGCTGGGAGCCCGATGCGGGACTCGATCCCAGGACCCTAGGATCATGACCTGAGCCGAAGACAGTCGCTCAACCAACTGGGCCACCCAGGTGCCCCTAAAGCACATTTTTAAGGGTTTTGGAGTTTCTGTGCTATTTCCTGACTGATTTCATTGTATTGCTGGCCTACAGAACCTTACACCTTTCACGGGGAAGCTTTCTTTGAAGAGCATTGAAACCCCTTCCCTTGGTTGGCCATGCCGGTAGGAGCTGGGAATGCCAGAGTCTGACCCGGGTACGGCGTTAAACTGTTCTGGGCCTCGGTGTCTGCATGTGGATGAGACCTGAGACCCTTCCAGCCCCTGCCCACTTGGCCTGGTGAGCTGGCTGGGGACAGGCCCTCTAGTTCAACAGGGGGTAGGAGAAGACTTGCTTCTCTGCCATCTTCTAGCCTCTTAAACAGGCAGGCAAGAGGCACCTTCCTAGACTGCAGCTTCAGCAGGGCAGATGCATCGCTGTCATGACTTTGGGCGCTGGACTGGTGGGAAGCCAGAAGAAATCCCAGAATGGGACCAGATGCCAGGGGCCTGGGACCGAATCCTGGTCCTGACCCCTGCTGGCAGTGTAGCGTGGTCCAGTTCCCGAGCCTCTCTGTGCCTCAGCTTCCTCCTCTGTGAGACGAGGGTGGAGAGAATCGCTCCCTCCCGGACCGTTAGGAAGACGTCCTGAGCACACACATCTAGTCTCAGAACACGCGCAGCATATGGTCAGGCCTCAGTACTTGCGGGCTTCTCTTAAAGCAGCCTCTTCTCTTTTCTGTTGCTATTCGGAGGCTGGTCTGTGACAATTACTAGTCTCAAAGAATGAGCCCATCTGAGACCTTTCTTGGAAATGCCAGCTGCAGAGGGGAAGAGCTGGAACGGAGACCGTGTCTAACAGCTTGTCTGCGTGGTCAGGAAGGAGGTGCCTGTGGACCTCCCGCCCTGGTAGACCGTGGGCACCCAGTGCATTTCTCACCGAGAGGCTTCTGCAGGCTTTCCGCTCCCGCTTTGGACGTTCTCTTTGAGTCGTCCTCAGGGACATGCCGAGAAACATCCTTACAGACGCCCTCACCTGGGTGCTGCCGGGGACCGGAGGCAGGTATTTGGACACCGATGATTTGCCGGTGTCTCCCTAGGCAGCTGCTCACTGCAGCTGACAGGTGTAGAAGTAGGGGCTAAGGAGAGCTCCTTGGCCCGCCTCAGGTCTCCCTGCTGGAAAAGGAAGGATGTAGGTCTATATGATCGGAATGAGAAACCCTGGACCCTCGCTTGCTGTCTGGGGCTGGCCGGCTTTGCTCCTGAGTGCAGGCCGTCAGGGGCATCCAGTGGTCTCTGCTCTGCAGCTCGCGGTGGCCCCTCGGGGTCCCAGCTCGGGCGACTGTCCGCTCTCGTGAGGTGGGCACCCAGGACGCTCCAGGCATGGCAGTCCCTGTCCTCAGGCCGCTTGTTGGTGGGCAGTCCATAAGTGGAGGAGGGCAGCTGTTCGGAACTCCCGTGACAGTGAGCAAAAAGGGAACTGGGAACCGGGGGCGTGGACCCTGGGGCGTTAACTCTGGTGGTCTCTGAATGGACACGATCAGGGATCATTTTTAAAATTTTCTTGTTGGTTGCCCCTCGGTTTACCCGGTGCTCACTGTGTGCCAGGCTCTGTGGCAGGCCCAGAGGAGAGCAAGGGGAAGATAGGCAGGACCCTGCTCTCGCAGAGGCCAAGGGGCACGGGAGATAAGCAGGTGCACAAGCCAGAAAATGCCCCGTAGAGAGCGGGGCTCTGCTGAGAATCAAGGCTGGTGACGAAACAGGGCGACCGGTGGTCCGGGGCAGCGATGCTTAAAGTGGGCTCTAAGGAAGGAAGCCTGTCCAGTGACGGTCGTGGGAGGAATGCAGGAAGGAGAGGCAGCAGGTGGGTAGGGTGTGTGGCAGGGGCCGGTTTGTGGCACAGGCATTTCTCTGAAGGGACAGGGAGCAGACTGTCCCAGTAAGGAGAGTGATCGGAGAAGCGGGTACAACATATAGTGGCATGGAAAGAGTTAACCTTCAAGTCTCATCCTTCCCCACAGTAGCCTGGGCCCAAATTTAGGGTAATTTGGCCTCTCTTTTTTTTTCTTTTGCTGAGGTGAGCCTGTCCTCCGGTCTCTGAGGGTCTGGCCTGACCGCCCCCCACCTCCTCCGCCCCGGCTGCTTGGGGGTGCGGTGGGGCCCCGGGACCAGCCTTTGAGGGTCCCGCGTATCTGGCGTCTGTGGAGGTTACTGCCCCCGCTGCCCACAGAAATCTGCCTCGTTCCTTCACAGCGGTGGCTCGGAGAGTCCCTCTCGACCTCCCAGAGCAGCCACTGGCGGAAGGGCAGAGGTGAGCAAACCAGTTGTTTTCCTCCCGGCTTTGCTTTTGTACTTAAAAGGGTGGAAATATTTGGTCCGTTCCCGTAAGGCCCCCTTGGCAAGCTTGAGCTGCTTTTGAGAAGTGTTAGGTCACCAGCTGTGCCTGAAACCAAGTCTGTGGGGTCCTGGCCAAGGGGACCCCTCGCTCACCCTTGCTTTGCTTCCGTGCTCTCTCTGGCTCCTCAGGAGATGGCGACAGCCCAGGATTTCAGTGCCATCACAGTGACCAGCCTGGGCTAAATTAAGCCCCAAATCATGGGAAGTCTAAGTTTTCCCATGCAGCTTTGCATTTTTTTCAGATGTCTCAAGCTGGAACCTTGCACTGATCAAAGTGTGACCCAGAGCTGGGCCTGCCCCGTGGTGTGGGATCGGTGTGGCTAGCTGTCACAGGCCCCCGTTCTGCGGGTCCAAGTTTCTGGTGGCATTGCTGTTACTCGTGGGTATTTCTAGGAGCAGAGTCACAGTGTGTTAGAAATAGAGACTCTCTAGCCCAGGGGTCACAGACAAGCTGCCTTCCCGGGACAGGGGCAGGCTTCTGAGGGCCTCGCTTCACACTTCCAAAGGCCCAAGGAAAGCCCTGCTGTTTTGTGCATCATTGAACCCTCCATAGACCCAAGAGAAACATCGGCCCGATTCTAGCCCTGCAGTCAGTGACCTCTGGCTGGGGCTGGCCAGAAGCTTGGGCTCCCCAGGACACCGGGGAGAGGACAGGGGATTGAGCCATTTGTCAGAAAGAGGGTCTGGGGAATTGAAGGGTTTAGGGTAAGCATCTGGCCCGCCTCAGCATCTTAGAAGCGAGGAGCCTAGTCGCTGGCTTGCTTGGTGCCCCAGAGTGATCACGGCTCTGAACGTAGATCCCTGGTTTCCTGTCTCCTGATTCTGTGCGTCTACAACACCACATTGTTTGCTTTTTGGCACGATTTTTTAAGAACGCTGTCCACGATGGGTCATTTGCAAAACTACTCTGAAGAATAGAAGTAGGGAGCAATAAAGAATTTTCTTTTTGGGGTGCCTGGGTGGCTCAGTCGTTGGGCATCTGCCTTTGGCTCAGGTCATGATCCCGGATCGAGCCCCACATCAGGCTCCCTGCTCGGCGGGGAGCCTGCTTCTCCCTCTCCCACTCCACCTGCTTGCGTTCCCTCTCGCTCACTCTCTCTCCCTCTGTCAAATAAATAAATCTTAAAATTTTTTTTTTCTTTTTTATCTTTATCACATGTTTATGCATCGCCTTGGTCCAGCTGTCAAGGTGTTTGATCCTTGACCCTGCAGGAGAGGCACAGCTTGACGCACCCTGTCCCTAAATCAGGGAGTGAAACTAAGTGGCTGGGTCAGATGGAGGGTGCAGCTGGAATGATCGGAACAGGTCTCCTGACCCAGGTTCACATGATGTATACGTGTGTGTGTGTGTACATATACACTTATATTTATTAAAAGATTTTATTTATTTGGGAGAGAGAAAGTGTGAGCGTATGTGCTAGTGCACAAGCCGGGTGGGGGGAGGGAGAGGGACAAGCAGACTCTGCACTGAGCGTGGAGCCAGACACGGGGCTTGATCCCATGACCCTGAGCTCATGACCCCAGCCTAAACCAAGAGCTGGACGTTCATCCGATTGAGCCACCCAGGCCCATCCACCCCTCCCCCCACTTCCACATGATCTTTAAAAATGACCGCGTTTCAACACCTGTGTAATCTGCACCCACACAGGCTGCTCTTCTCCGAGGCTCCGTGCTCGGGGCACGTTGGTAAAGAAAGATGAAATTCCTCACATGTGTTTTCAGTACTTCTGCTTTCGGGAAAATTAAGAACACGGAAAGTCGCAGGAGGCTGTCTGACTTGTTCCAATGACTGCGGGTCCTGGCAGGGGCCACCCAGGAGGCTCTTTGAGGGAGACTCTCCTGCCTCGTGGGGGGCCTGGCCCTGCCCAGCATGGGGGCCGGAGTCCTTCACGTCCACCTGGTGGTAGGTTAAAGGACAGCCCCTCGGGGTTTTCGTCCCCTAGAAGGGAGCCGGGAGAGGTGCAGGGGCGGTTCAGGTGGACCTGCCTTATCATCTGGAAGTCAACTCTAAAATGTTTCTTTTCCCTCCAAATCCTCTAAGTACATGAATGCAACGGTCCTTGTTTTTTTAAAATCCCACTTTTCGGATGGTGATCTAAAATTCGATTTCTCCGTTCAGTTAGTGAAGAGAACATTTCTTTTTCTTTTTTTTTTTCTTTTTTTTTTTTGGCTGAGTCTCACTGTTTTTCTGCTGAATGTAAAGGGGATTTTCTTGTTTTTGTTTTCGTTTTGTTTTTTTCCTTTTCATTTCTCCCCTGCGCACGAGCCGTGGTTATTAGGCTCCGAGTTACTGCGAGCTTGGCCGATGCAGACTCATAATAGTCCTTTCTCTTTAGTCTGAAATGATTACTGTGGAGAAGAATGTGGCACTGTCCATATTGTCCTAACTGGGCCGTTGTCTTCTGGAAAGCCGGCTCGGTTTGGTCATGTGAGCTGTGGTCTCAGCCGCCCCTGGCTGAGCCTCCTTGTAATGGTCGTGGTACCCTTTTCCCCAGTAGGAAGGTGGGATGTTTCCTCACTCATGGATTGCACGCGGAGGAAAGGGAGAGCCAACTAGGCTTGCACAGTGTTGCACAAACTTAC